>JTDE01002363.1:52568-71078 GCA_014338405.1 Paragonimus skrjabini miyazakii | reverse complement strand
TGATTTGCCCGATGGGTAGATGCCTTATCGACACGTTGTTAGAAGTAGCCGAATATGGCACATCCCATTTAGGGGGTAGTTCACTGATAATCTAGAGTGTCTTCGGCCCGAATTTCAAATGCGAATTATTTTGTCCTAGATGAAGCCGACGTCTGTCACTATGTGTATACTCATTCACGCAATATGTACCCACCACTGAGCAAACTGCCTGGTAAATCTTGGACATTTCGCAAAATCATTTTTCCAATATTAACGACATCGGAGAAAAATGGACAAAACGGTTTAGTATTCAACTCCCACCGATCAGACGGACATATGTGATGCACACCGAATTTCTCTGTCTAAGATCTGTTGTGCGTTCAAAGGTGAAAACCGGCTGGGTAACCTCTTTAGCTAGAAGGAAGAAACCTTTTGGTGGTACTGTGTGAATCTCAGCAAACATGGTTCACTTGACTCTTGATGAACGCCGGTCACTCGCCAGGTTAACACATCTTTCTCATCTCATTTCTACTTCCGCTTCAACGGAATTCCATGGAACTCGACATGATAATCATGACAACTGACTATCGACTGGAAGGTGGAAGCCGGATGGTTGAGTTATCGTATCATTTCAGAGAGTAAGATGGCTGACACGATTAGTATCACAACTGAGTGCGATGATGTTTCATTTCATGACAACATCCTATTTACTGAACAAGGAGAACTGATCTAATTCTTTTTTAAACACGCTAGCAGTTGCTGCAACTAAATAGAACCTATTTCAAGAAAACTCATTCCAATTACGAAACCGCTATTGCTATGAAGGTCAGGTGAATGAATGAAGATAGCGTACAGGAAAAGGTGACGATTGTCGATTGGGTAAGTATCTGGTACTAATCGGTCATGTAAATTATGCTCACACAAACACCCGCAGTAATATCAAGACATTTATTTACTCCGAGTAGATGGTTACTCACTCAGCTCACATTCGTAAAAGCGCCGTATATGTGGACGAAAGGAATATGGGTCACAAAATTTGTTTGTGTTCGTACGGGCTAGCTCTGCAAACCATCCTGTAACAGTTGTTAATTACTAACACGAGCAAACATAACCTCAGACCAATCACCAATGCCAGATACACCAGACAGTAATCATAAAATATGGTGATCAAGTGATGACGTGCACTGGTCGATGCAATCACGCACGACGGTCAACACTGCGACCAATTTTTCCGCAACTAACCAACAGCAAACTGAGCAAAATCGTTAGATTAGTGCTCAACATTATGAGCGCAAGATGAGTGGCACGCCAATCAATGGGATCAAGCAATCCACTGGGCAATGAAGATGATCAAACATGGTGATCAACATGTTTGGATATCCTCTAAAACTAAAATTCCATTTCACACTCCGCTAGGTTCTGATTTTACTACGGGTTACTTAACACTGCTAAAGAGGCAAAAGCGTAGCTTACATAACATAGCATTGGTTCCGTGATTTCATATTTACACACTTTGTAATTTGTGAACTATACTTATGCATCGAAACTGAGGCCGATAGTCGCTACTTCAGAAACTTCGACTGAAATTCCACATTAACAGCTGCAGTACTGTTAACCATTGTTCACAAGCAAAGCACAGAAATCCCAGACAGAAATGGAGACTGAATTTTATAACACAGCTTCATTATCCTTTTTTGGATTAGGTGTCCGATCAGTTATGAATTGAACAGTCCCCACAACTGATTGCAGCTGCCACATTCCCACAAACCTTGCGGCCAACTCTTTTTTGCAAAGTATCTCTAATGTTGTGCTCCTGTCTTGTTGAACTTGTCACTAGTGAATATTTTCTCCACGGTCTGGATTAGAATTCCATCTATGCTTTCGTTAGGCAACCGTGTTGATGGCTATGCTATTAACCTGAAATTAGAAGTTACCACATACAAATACTCAGCCACGTTCATATGTGAGTATTACTCAGCGAGGCTCTAAAGTGCTTGGCTCAAAAGTCTTCTGGGATGTGAAAGCTCTGATCCACTCTGTATTGTTCAGTTCGTGTTAGCTAGAAATACTCTACCACTTACTAGTAATCAATACTCATTTGTTTCATCCAATTGAATTCGGTCTAGTTGCTGAATAATAGCACGTTTTAGGAAATGTGTGCGTTTTACATATATGTTAGTGCGAAAAGTAATCGCACATCTGTATAAACAAACGAGATAAGTGAAAAATCTGATTTTCCTGTAAGTAGAAGACCGAATGTATAACGGGCTGCTCGAAAATGGTAAGTGTATACCATGTCGTTATGAACAGCGTAGATATTAAACATCTGAACACAATATTGTTCCAGACCTAGTGTGACCAGCACATTTATCTCTTATTTAAGATGACTTTACCTTGTTGAATCCTTGCCGTGTAGCTTGGAAGAAACTGGCAGTAGAATGTTGTCTTGAGAGTAAGCATCACAAAGTATCTGTAATCAGATATTCGAAACAATCCCACTATTGGAATGCAACATCCTAATAGATTGTATGCCAAATCTGAGTTTGTCAGAGCGATTTAAAAAGATCACCGACGAACAGCGTTATGTAGTTCAAGGAGCTGAGTTTGCAGTGAAGTTGAGTATTATTTGGTAAAACCGCCATATATATGACTTCCTGGAATGTACTAAGCCCATTCCTTTTCAGAAAGTGTTTCACCAATGGTCCTCGGTAGTCTGTTCCATCAGTATGTTGTGAATCCAGTGTGAACGAATTTCGTGAATCGCCAACCTGTCTGTTTGATATGATTCTTGTTCCTGAGGAAATACCACCCTTATGAATATCGTCTAGCTGTAAACCGTACAGATATAAAAGCGTCGATCGCTTAAGGTCTAAACTTATCTAGCGGAAACATGCTGTTATTTCGTTAATTCAACTTATCACTCATTATGATTTTTAGCCACAACGGACCACTGGGAAGACGACACAATGAGACAACCGTAAACATTCACGCGTATGACTGATTCTGGTGGATTGCTGTGTGGATTCGTAGGGAGCTGTTTTACTGTCATGTGAAGGGACTTGAGCCAATAGCACATAATGTACAATTTTCCAGAATCGGTTACCGACAGGTTACATAGTGAACAACGGCAGTCGCGCTCCACTGGGTGTGTGGGAACGTTCCTGTTATTGTTTTCGTTAAACCAGCTAACGATTTTTGTGGAATCACAACCAAACACGAACCTGGCAAACTTCTTTGTTTCTAGTGTGATAGGTCAAACGCAAAATGGTAAGTTACTGAAACAAAACCAGAGTAAATTGGATATCCCTCTTTCGTCATGCTAAAGCCTAACCATGAACGCCCTGCGCATTGACATAGAGCAAACGGGTAGGCAAAATTTCAGGTGGACAAAGCTTATATACAGGATGTTGCGTACATGGCCTCCATGTCAAGAAATCAGAACAACAATATTCTAAGCGGCATTAGAGAATCTCCTTCAACAACAATAAATTATATTAATAATAAGTAGCTTGGCTGATTTATGATTTTAGGTGAACCTCCATTGTGAAAAGTCAAAGCTTCGGCTGGATTCGAACCAGCAACAGAAACACCATGCCCAAACGTAGCAAGCGCTCTACCAGCTGAGCTACGAAGCCACGGTAGAAACTCGAAAATTTCACCGCTGGACTCGGTTACCCACCCGTCCCAACTGTCTCATATGAAACCCACCAAATGATCCAGGGGATCAACTGCCCCGGCAGGATTTCTTGAACAATTCACGCTAGAATCCATCAGCGCCACCGATGAGCATAACACAAACACAACACAAACACAAACAATAAATTAATCACACAAGAATTGCCCTTCTTCAGATTGTCGATCAGCACTCGCATTTTCCACACCAACTGCGTTTTCCCCATTCCACATTTGTAGCTAAGTATAATGATGCCATATGAACTTGCCGGTGTAATATTCACAGAAGCACCAGAATCTGATTGAAGCCGTCGTCGTTCACCTTCAACACACAATTCAGTCAATATTCTTTTTGATCTACTAGAATCTCGATCACAGAAGACAAACAAATAAGCGGAAGAGATCAGAATCATTAAAAAGTACTTTGCGAATTTCCCACAAGCACTTAGATGTTTGGGTGAATTATTTCTATAAAAAGTTCTAGCGATACAGGGAAGTTTTCTAGAGTTAAGTAGTAAGTTCCAGTTCTCCACCAGTATGTTTTGCACAAACGTCTTGGGGAGAAGTATAACTAATGCGCAGGAATGTGATCGTACAGAAAATGTAATGCCAATTTCCGAGGAGTCATTGTGACTTTCTTTACCATGCATAAGAGCCAGAAATCTAACCTTGGTACATTTAGAAAGAATGTGTTTAGACCACTTTGGTTTAAAAAGGTTATCTGAATGCCCCACCCAATAATAGCTATTCAAATTGATATGGAGCTCTTTTCATCAAAGTTTTCTTGTTTTGCAATAAACTCAGTCAGCCAGTTCAAATCCTACTAGTTTGTAGGCACCGCTTCACCTGTTGATGTAGAAAGGTCTTATATCGATCGAACCTCAAATGAACTTTGGAACCTAATCCGAAAAAACCACTCACGTTAGACGGGAATGGCAAAAACATCCTCAATCATACTCCTCTTTACACTTTTCTGTCTTCTGATTTTAAGTGAACATTAGGTAAACACTGATCAAGTATTTCGTGTGGTCTGTAGTATGCTCGGCAATCACTCAAATGCCTTCTGAAATAGAACACACAGTACAATCGAGGCTACGGGAAGCAGACTGTTAGATCCAACATGATGTCATCAATAGCAGCTTGCTCAGACGCTGCGCAAACCAAGACCTCAAGCCGACCGAATTTATCACCGTTCTGTGTAGTTCAGCCACTGGATGAACACGAAGTAGGCCATCATCAACTGACTCACCAGTAAGCCGGTTCTCTGTGCTTGATCCGGCTGATGCTTCTATTATCCGCTCATAAAATTGTACTGGCCTAAAGATGACGTATCGAAAGCGTACATTTTCGTGTATGTCTTTGATCTACTAGGGTCCCGTTTGTGTCTACAAACTCGAATTCCAACTTATGGGGTAGTAGTTTTGTAAACGTAATTACTGTCCAAGATATCACATGCATAAACATATGGACATTGAAGCAAAGTGGCATAAGTATACGCTTTTAAAAGTATGACTGTATTTATTTATCTAATGTTACACGGTTGCACTTTCTTCAAGGCGATAGAAACATGAATACTTACGTAAGATCGATTGAGGACAAGTGAATCCACCCTGTTACAATAACCCCTGTTGGTATAAAATAATTTCAGAAACTGCCTGGTTTTAGTTAACTTTGAACAAAATGGAAATATTTGTAGCTGCGTTCCACTTAAACAAAAAACAGGATAAACACGCATTCCATGAGATGAATGAAAATTAGCATTTCCCAACGCTCGCTATTGTTAAGAAGTGCGTGCGTCGCTAATGTAGGTCCAGCCAGAGAGATAAACTTTTCAGATGGCTGATTATCGATTGTTTGAACAACTGGGCGTTCGTACGAAAGACGGACACTAGTATTGTACTGATCAGACGCTGTGATAGGAGGTCGAGACAACATGCAACAGTAAGACCAAGAATGCGCCCAATGAATGGGACTGTAAGATAAGGTTGAGGGGAAAAAATACCCATTGTATCAGATTATGTAGTAATGCATGATGTAAACTATCGTATTGCGGTGTATTGTTGTGAAGACTCTTTCGTGCTTACTAGACATTCGTACGCATGATTCACATCTGATCGTAACTTCCAAACACAGCTAAACAACTCAGACAGCTTCGTTCGAAGAAAGTAGTAGCCTCGACTTTTATGCGTGTTAGAGTTTATTAATGTGCATAAGCCTGTTACTAACCATGCTTTAAATAGGTTAGCGGTAATTAGGAACTGGTTGTGCTAATCGCTGCACTACTGTTCAGCCATCACACATAAACGTTTGTTCATAAACGCTTATGAATAATGCTAGGTTTGTTTGATCGTTTTATGAGAAGACGCAGTTGCATCCGTCGTATGATTTCCTTTACTTCAAGGCTGTTCTTGTAAACGGTGGTTGTGTATGAGCTTCTACGCCAGAAATAACCCCCCTGGTATTTGCTTCCATTCCATGACCAACATCACATTTATTCACCCTGCTGTCAAACTGGATGCTACACAGTTCATAAGAATATTAGAAGCAAAAACAGTGGTCCTTTTACACCGACCTAAATATCATGCGAACAACTCCTCTACAGAAGTGAACATTTTTTCAGAAAGTTTACAGTATCGAAACGTAACCAGTGCCATATTACATTATGTTGAGTTTGTTACTGTGCTTCAGGTTTGTACATGTTGCTGCTGAGTTCCGGAAATGGGTGTGTCACCGTCGTATTTCTAATAACTTTGAACTAGTCATCAACGGAAACGGTGGTTAGTACGCTATTGCGGACTACATGTTAATTGTCTATGTGTGCTGTGCACCCCAGCAAGCCTGCTTCAAATCCTTGTTGAGTTATGCCTAAATCTCGGATAAGCTCTCGTCATGCCATCTTGTGTGAATAGATATCAAGAGGTAGTCTAGACTCTGATGAGTCCAAACAAGTGTTGTGATCCAAGAACGCGGATGGCACAAGAGTTTTTTATTCGACAAAGCAACACATGAGTTAAGCATTTAAACAATACCTGAAACAAAACCACTAATTTGCGCGCGGTATTCGGCCCCAGACCGTCTCGGTTGTCGCAGACGTCAATGCTCAGTTCCTTTAAGTAGCAGGGACCATTGTGGGTGATGCTGTACTCTGATTTTCCGTCCTGCATTTTTCTTGCGGCTTGTACGATGTCAAAATATATGCTTTGGTCCTACTACTGAATAGCAGTGGTATGAGTAGTAGATTACAATCGCTCATCTTCACTGCACAAGGACGTTACCGGTCGTGGAGGATCGGCTAGGGAACGGGCATCAAAAAAGCATTACTACCGCTCTTTCCAACACTTGCTAAAATGGCCAGTACAAACTGACAATCCGAGCTGGACTGTGTCCATCCTCACTGACAAGGTGTGGAACGGGCGATAACTCAAGACACAGCTCAATTTACCTTTCAGTTAAAGTCTGTTGACCGAGAGTTGTGATCATATCAGTCTCTCACAATTATGCAATACAGATTTCTAAAATGATACTGAGGTCACTTTATACTGAACCAGAACACCCTACTTTGGTTACGTTCAAATTACGTCAAACCAAACCTAACGAAATAAACTAACAAAGAAGGAGAGAACAAATAAATTTTTCTTCAGTAGCATCGGAACGTTACCGAGTCATATTGTTTATTGTTCTAAAGCCAGTATAGCGCAAAAACTAGAATCCATACAATCAAAAAAGTGAATAATCAACTGAATGTAGGCTTTCAAAACGAAAGATTAACTAAACACCCATGCAGATGCACGTGCAAACTCTCGAACGATCCGGTACACTAATGGTTTTATAAGTTGGTCTCTTCAATTACCTCCTTATCGATTAGTTGCCGACTTTAGTTGCACTAAGGACTATAAAGAAAATCAAAGGAGAAGAGGAAACTTCGGCCGATGAAAGCGTCTCAGTTACACTGACCCTTCATTTGGAGAATGGTCTGAGATTGGTTACATCGAAAAGGAATATCGACAAACTACCAAAGGGTACTAATCCCCTATATGGTTTCCCAGGGCATCGGGGAGAAGGCACGTGACTTACAAACACTTGACGGGTACGTTGTTTAGACCAGAGAGGAAATTGAGGAGGAAATGGAATACAGTTGGAGTATGAGTAGCCTTTGTCAAACATAATGTCCACTCCCCAAGCGGACCAACCTTTTTCCTCTCATGCTAAAATCAATACACATGGACCACTGTAAGTTTTTCGAGTTATTGCTTGTAAATTGTGCGGGATAACTACTTCCATGAGTAATTCCACTGAAGTGGTTTCTGGATTGGAACCACACATTAGTGATATGAGTGACTCGATGCAACATTCCTGACGGCTTTCACCGTAAAAGTATGAATTATCTGTGTTATTGCCTTCCCCATGTCTCATTCAGTTTGTTCTAAGCACTCGTTAATTGTAAACAGGAGCATTGTGTAGTGAAATTGGACTTCAGCGGTTTCGTGATTGGAGAAAGTTCAGCCAATCGGTGATCGCGCACAAGCTGCCACAGAAGGAAGTATAGTCAAACTGGTGCCAACCAATCATAGACGGCGATCAGCTGCTATTGAATGCATATCTGTTCCAAACAACCGAGTTACCAGATGTAAGGTCGTGGAACAACACCGCAACTAACTGGCCTATTAAAATGTTAGGACGCCTGTCGCTAAATAGCAGTCGTAAATATTGCTGTTCCTCTATAAAAAGGTGCTGTTTTTTCCAATAAACTAAGATTGCTTAGTGCCGCTCAGATTCCTGTTCTGATTTTTCCCGACTGAGCAACACAGTACTCGACACATTGAACACTGTCTATCTCTCCTTTTCAGCAGCGTAACTGTGTTTCTGTCATGTGCATAAGCTGAATAACTTTGTTGCAATTGGCCAATTCTTGTGATTCAAAGGCCTTCCACTGAATGTCCTCAAGAAGTAATCTGTGGTTCTAGTAACAATAACACTAGCCAAACTATCACTAGTATGATGAATGAGTCACAGGATATTTCAATTGTTTTATGGGATATGCCGTTCACTTATAAATCCCAGCTGTCACACTGGCAGACTCTCAGGCAGGCCTCGCTCTTCAACTGCTAGACAGTAGTGGAAACATTTTTCAGTGGGTTCAATAGGAGGTGATGATCTCTTTCTGGGTCAACAAGTTATTGATTTGTACTCTCCGATGAAACAATCATCTGTAGTAACGTCTGTACATTCTGACCACAAACAAGTTATTCCAACTCCCAAAAATATCCCACTGGCGAGATTACGAGGTGGTAACTATTTTTTTACATCATTCAAGTGGTCGGAGTTGCTTCAAGCAACACGTGATTCGTGACAACTGCTTTTCAGTCATGAGAAAAGTGGATTTGGTGGGTGCGATCTAGACTCTTTAAATAATGGTATCCATGAGCTTCTTACTGTGGGGGTGGTTACCGACCGTCTGTAATATGACTTTTCCATCAGGATGATGCAATATAAGCCTTGATTAAGCAAGCAACTAGGCTCAAATCAATAAGCAGAGCTCCATAGTCCAGTACAATATTTTCTAATCCTGGATCCAAACTGAATGTGGAATACACCTTTGGTTTTTTCATTCTATTTTTATGGTGTTCAAACTTTACCACAGAATATATACAAAAGATGTAAAATGCGGAAGCTGGTGCAGTTCCGGTCTGGATGCAAATGAATTGGCTGGAGCGGTTCAAATTTGAACTAGTTGTCTTTTCAGGGTTCCATCAGTCCTTATGTAAACTGACGTTCTCTAAGCTGCCTGATACAAGTTTGTGCGACTTTGTATTTTGCTCTGAATACTCTTCAAATTCACTAAGTAGATCTTCCAGACCTCCACATCTTAACAGTACATGGACGGTGCAAAATATGAATACAATCTCAGCAATAAGGCTATCTTGTATAGGCCAGAGAACAAGGTGTTGTAAACCCTCCTAAACGGTACACTGGTTCGATCTCGGTATAGTGGTACGCTCGATAAAATCGGATTCTCGTCCCGGTAATAATTCACACAAAAATCTCGGTCCCGAATAGTACCGCGACTGTTCCCGTAATCACTCCCAGGGCAAGCCAAAAGACGCGTTCAAAATAAGAAGCTTTGTTCCGCTACAAAACGTGTGCGGGGTAGGGCGACAAGTACAAGTTATTTATAGGGCACGTCATGAACGCACATCCCCACCCCATCATGAGAAACAGTTAGGACCACACGTGTATAGCGGTATAAAAAAAGTCTCAACCGATTTTGAGCAGTTCTGCTAGTTCGGACTGAGTCGAGTGATTTTTTTCCTTTGCTCTCACGACGGAAGCGCCCCTGGGGCAGTCACAGGGTGGGGCGCCCTAACACAAGGGTATTACGAAATCCTGTGGACGCTTATTAAAATTATCACAGCAATGGGACCGTGAAATGTTTTTTCCTCTAAGAAAATAACTCGACCGTATGCTACAACCTCGATTATTTGATATTTGTTTTATTCCTGGATCTTTGCAGTGGTTTATATTCCTGATTGTGTGTGTACTGTCACCCAGATTGCCATTTTGTGTTTGTCTAAGGAGAATGAAGGATATAAATACTATCCACAGATGATCATGCTTAAGCGCTTACATGTGATCAGACGTATGTAGTTACATCCTGAAGGGGGAGAAAGCAAGGAAGTAGTACTTCCAAAACTCGTACATACTTCGTGCCAAAAAATGTGCAGAATGAGACAATTACGAACAATGTGGATTGTAGATAACATCAGCGATGAGACTAACCCGAAAAATTGATCTAGCAAAGGACAGTATTACCGGGGAAGATTTTCACTTACCGTGGGGATACATATGGCCACAAGTGAAACCTATCTCTGCCGTCAACTAGAATTCCCAGATAAAACCATAAAGAGCGCTGTTGATGAATTGTCAGTATGAACTGGACAATGAAGATACTGCCTTAGTAACCGACTATATGAGTTGCGATGGAATCAGCGGCCAACACGACTGACGGCATCCGTTTTCGGATTAGTCAATAAACGTGACCAGAGTCAAAGGATACCTACACACATGTGTCACCACAACAGTGTTGCTCTTCGCCGATTGAGATTTCAATCACATATTCCGTATCCAATAGAAGTCCAGATAATAAGTAACAATGGATAGCTCCAGCAAAAGCGAAACTTGATTTTAGTGAACTTCTTCCGTATGTTAGCAAAAAAAGATTGTAGTATGTGTGAGAATTACGATCGACCGCTAAAAGTACTCAACTGGAAACAAACACCTATGTCACAAATTGAACCCCATTCAAACATGATGTTAATTGTTGCATTCAGGTATGTTTCTAAGCTAATCCGTGTTCATATGAAGGAAACGAATCGATTTTGCCGTCTGTTAGACTCCGTCAGAAGGGTAATGCTAGACTGGCTCAATGTGGTCAATTGCCTCAACGTGACTGAACAGCCCTGATCACTGTGTTGGCAGCCGGAGCAAACCAGCGTGATGTAGATTACACTCTCAAAGAGGCCTTCAGGTAGGCTGAACCCAGTACACATTAAAACGTTTAATTCCCATGAAATCATACAAACACATCGAAGTTTAGATCATGCAATTTTTACGTTTGCATGTGTGAAAAACTAAATACCATAAATAATTAATACTACAAGGCATGCAAAGAAAACAGTTGTGCAAAGGTCGATTATATCAAAAAAGCCAGTCAGCGTGTAAATTATGCGTTACACGACGCAAACGATCACGACTACTACGTGGATGATTTTGGGCACATTTTCAAAGACCTACAGGGTTAACAGTGTTGAAAAGTCATACAGGGGATTTAATGGAAAATATTTTTCCAAGTTCAACATTTATCTTCTGTATTCAGATTTGTAGTGAGTCGATCAGTTTTGCATAACATGATGTAGGGCATGGTATAGAGTATAACAAGTTCATCTCAAAATCACAAAGGCTTAAATGTAAAATCCAACCCGGAATGGAACTTACGCATCCGATGCGATCCAGTGCAGAAAAGTAAGTCTACTTCGTTTTGGAATGGGTCAGCCGAATTACATAAATGGGTGGAAAAACTGTCAATAAACGTGAGTGGTGTTCAATTTCAAATAATCAGAACCCCCAAACTAAAATTCACAATAACTATTAGCGATATCTTATAAGATCGGCAGAAATCGACAACTCGGGGATGGCTAAAGTAAAGTGATTGTCAACTAAACCATGGTCAGACAATGTACACCAAAATGCAGTATTATTGGTGACGTTTTCCTTATGGTTGTCCCAAAAATAGGTTTGCAACTTGACCACAAAACCTGAATCCAACTTGATTCCTTCAAATCCTTCGTCGAATTCATCCATATTTTTAGTTACCAGTGGTACGCATGTTACAACTTGAGCTATCAACAACACGTTAGGTGGTCGAACATGCGAAATCAAAAACAGTTTTACGTTCATAACACAATGATTTTACTGGGCAAACCTGGAACTTTCCGAATGTACCAGTAGAACGGATTGGTTTCTGTCAAATAGTCCCTGATGATGGTTCCCATTACCAAAATCCCACCATGTTGTCTTCACTTTATTTAATAATTGCAAAGGTCACACGAAAGTTTCTAGAGTCGCAACCGATATAACGTGAATTACAGACATGCCATTTCCCTCTAGGCCACATAATTAACTGGGCCGATCATGTGGTCTACCTCATGTTGCACCAGAAGACTGGTAGAAGAATCTAATGCTTAATGAATCTAATGAACCTGTCGTTGAATTATTTTTCCTGACAATGAGCTTATTTTAGAGGAGATTCAATTGTGAAAAGTCAGGGCTTCGGCTGGATTCGAACCAGCGACAGAAACGCCATGCCTCAACGCGGCAAGCGCTCTACCAGCTGAGCTACGAAGCCACGCCAGGAGCTCGGACATTTCACATTTTGACTCGGTTATTGATATGTAGCAGTTAAATGATAATTTTTTGCTTGAGTCCTCTGTCAGACACATGCAATACATGTTGAACAAGGGGGATGACCGGAGTGGTTTGTACTGAGAGAGGTTCGAGCCTCCAGATTTCCCAATACTGCCTCGAGAGTGAAGCCCATCCACTTTCACGTTAGTTACCGTAAGTAGTCCACTTGAGACTGCTTTGGTTTTCATGTACTTGAGAAGCATCATCTTTTGTGCACACAAGAGCGCTGCAACTACCCCAGCGTCGTTTACGACATGGTAATGACATCCGGTGGTTGCTGAAGGTGAGATTGGATAATATTTGTGTGCGTTCTGTTTTGCATAACGGTTCGGAATCACGGCCCGTATTCGATGAAGGCATAAATAAACTTGTCTTGATTAACCATCGTCGTCTCCCACAACTAACTCACATCAAGCTGGCTGATCACGTGAACAAATTTGCCGTTCTCCACCGCTTATTTCAAAGCACACGGAGTACCCGATTATTTGGATATCTATTCACGTTTCACAGTACACTGTGATTGGGTCGATTACTGCACCTGCTAAATAAGAGTTTATGCAATGAACGATATTTATCAAGACCACCAACAGCTGGGTAAGGTTGCGTGATAGTCAAACAACTGAGTTTTCATGAAATATTAGGACTCCAACTATGCCATTAGTTAAAGTGAGTAGGTTGGGGACAGTGTGATTACTCAAACCATCGGTTAGAAACACCTTCTTAAATAACAGCATTTCGCAATCAATAACAACAACACTTCTGTCTACCCATGTTCTTATCAACTCTGCTCTTATTTTATGCTCTACTTCCATGTTACGATTGTGGTGAGCAGTGTTTTAAACTCCAGTACAATCTGATCAAGTTCATAACTGGTAAGTGTGATTGAGTAAATAAGGGAATGTAATCTCAGTTTGAACCCGGTGACAAAAACGCTGACTCATTTAGGATACTGTCGCCAAATTTATGAATGCCTGACCATGAGGCACGTGATGACAGTATTTAGACTTTGCATTACCTAGACGTGCTAACAAACACATATGCACGTTGTGACGTCACACCACGCATACAGGAAAATGTACAATTTTCTGTACAACGCTAACATCCTAATTACAGTATAGTAGAAAAAATGTGAGTGATACCAGCAACGATCGTCTGCAATATAATAATGAGAGGGGTATTTCTGCAGGAAGTGTGACTCCTTCCAAAGCCGAATTTTCACCCAGGGGAATTGTAAAATCAATCTGACAGATCCAGCTTGTTTTATTCAATCTTCCACCGGCTACGGCCACGCCAGCGCACAAATAGTTTAGTCACTCATTAGTGGTCTGGTCTAGAGTCGGTCGTTATCATTGGCTGCTAATGTTTACCAATCGATTGCAGTTTATCTCACTAGAATTAGATAAACTTGGTCCCAGAAGTGCGGTACTCTTTCTCAGTAAACATGCTATCAGATTTCTAAGGCATACACTCCACTACCAAACATTACTTATTGATTTCCAACTGCTGGTGGGTAATTGTGAGCTGTGTCACATCCATATGCGTTACCGTGATTAAAACGATGAACATTCTGTTTGGTCAGTTCAGCACGGTAGATTTGAATACAGGATTCAACGAGATCACAATTGCATTTACAAATGTTTGTTTGAAATCTCGATATGTTCTATCGGCGACACAATTCAAACAAGTGAAAACCCATAAGTCTGCAGCCTGGTCCTAAATTGAACAGCATGAGAGCTTCGTCACTCGGGTTTTAGTTGGAGGGCGTATTCCCTGCTTGGCGTTCAGAATCACATTACTATTAGTGACATCTGTTGAGGTAAAAAACATCAAACACACCTGTGAGAAAGAAAGACTTTGTATTTGATACGCGCTCCTCTCATAAACTAGACTCAGACATTGCTTTTCTTTCCCCACTTTGATTGTCTGCTTGCGTTCACGCCCTTCTCTACCTTAGGGCATCCCGATCTGTCAACAGTCGACATAGCCAAACCTTCGAATAAGTTCGGGTGTGGATGGGATAGAGTGAGGGTGGTGGAACGAAGAAACACTGGTTATGACTGGTAGCGCGAATTCTCCGCCTTTCGAGCTGTTTTTTCGCACGACATCGTGACTTCACAAAAGAGTGAATGGGGGTGACGGTGGTAGCGCCAACATGAGTTCACAGATGGTATAAACCGCCAATTTACAAAGTAACGTAGTATTTGGTTGTGAGCAATTCTAGCTGAGGGATATGAACCGCTAGCATAATCATTCTCATCATCATCACCATAAACAGCAATACATCAGTGGTCCACACTGATGCTTATCTGCTGTACATTCATGAGGTAGAAAGAAAGCAGACTTTATATAGGAAGAGAAAAGAAAAAAGAAGGGAATGGAAAGGGACCCAGCTACTGAAACAAATAACTAGGTCTATATTCAAATATTCAACATCAAGGTGCCTGCACCATCCAACCAAACTCTAGGTGAAAGTAAGGCGTCATCAGCAAGACTACTTCACTACGGTTTTCATTAAGTACACTCATTTCACAGGCAACTCGGCCAAGCAACGACAACATTCACGCCACTGAGCCTGGTTAGCCGCCATCTCACCTAACGTCTCAAGCCACCCACTCTGTGATCCGCGAGGGCTTCAGCCCGGAAGACGAACCCAATCTACAGTAACCAACCTCTTCGTGAACGATTTCAGTTGTCTAGGCCAGTTAATCATCTGTTCATCTCACACTCTGCGCCAGTCGGCCGCAGCATCGGCAAAGAGTGCTCGGGGTGGTAGATGACTAGCTGGCATCCTTAGTGCATGACCCAATCACCTAAGTCTGTGTAAGTGCGAAAACTTAACGAAAAAACTCGTTCGACAATCAGTACCAAAACCCCCTTTCTAACCTCCTCGTTGCTCACTCGTTGGTGCCACCCGATATAAGCGATTAAACGCAGACATCGGTGATCAAATAACTGAAGACCGTTCACGTTCTCTACCCTCAGCGGACAGGTTTTGCGGCCGTAAAGTTATGCCGCTCTCACTGTTGTCTGATACACACGACCCATAAGCTTCAGGGAGATACATCTCTGTCGACAAAGTTGCCTCAGATTGGCGAACATCACCCTAGCCTTGGGAATACGCGCTTATGTTACATTCCGTACACCTTCGCCGCCCCCGCCGATGCAGCTTCCAAGGTATACAAACCGGTCAACAACCTCCATAGCTTCTTTATCCAACATTAAACCTACGTAATCACAGCAATCTTGCAGAAGCACTTTGCATTTCGAAGCTGCAAAGCGCATTCCGAAATACTTAGCAGAACGTGAAATTGCATTTAGGGTTGTTTGCGCCGCCTGAAGGTTGTCAAACAACAACACCTTATTGTCAACATAATCAAGATCAGTCAGCCTCCTACCAGGTAGGAGGTCCACAACAGCATCATTTGAGTGACGCAAACAGTCCTCCATTATTTTGTCCACGACAAAATTGAACAAAAATGGTGAAAGGGGACATCCTGAACGGAAGCCGCTCCTGGTGCCGAAACTGTTAGACAGTCCACCGTAAACCCTAACCTGAGCTAAACTATGGAAGTAAAGCGCCAATAGTATGTTCAATTATTTGGTCCGTACACCCTTTTGTTTGAGCAACTCTAAAATTGTAGATCGATCCAACGAATCGAACGCACCTTTATAGTCGAGGAATACGGCGATTGTTGGCCGGCAGTACACATGACGCTGGTCCAAAATTTGACGAAGGGTAAAAATGTGATCTATACATCCCCGACCAGGACGAAAACCTGCCTGCACTCCTTTAATGTTTGACTCCCGAACTGCAGTGAGTTGACGGAGTATAATGGATGTCAGAACCTTTGAAATGACTGGGATCAAACTAATTCTCCTATGGTTTTCGCAAAGGCCCCGGGCTCCCTTCTCGAATATGAGAACTATTATCGAGTGACCCCAGCACGGAGGGATGGTCTGCGTCATCCACACCAAGAAACAGACAAAACACCAGATCAGTGATCAGATCTTTCGCCGACATAGAGGCTGTTGGGGAAGTTCATCTAGACACTGTTACATTGTTCACAACATCCGTACTCAATGAATCGCGATGCTATTCAATCAGTCTTTCAAAATAAATATTTGAATAAGTGGAACTCATTGAATTTGATCGTCACGTTGCAACACAGACAATCTGCCATGCACTGGAGTACAGCACAAAATGCACGCTGACAATAGCTCAACCACAATACAAATAACGCACGCAGAGTTTAATTGAAGCAGTTTTATCGTCCAATGCACTTAGGACAGCGAAGTAAGATTACTCAACATATTCTCTGTATATACGTTTTGACAGCTGGATTAGTTATATTATTCAGACGCTGATGGGTAGGGTTACACGAATTCAAATTATGTCAAACTGGGAAGAGTCACCAGTCGCCAGGACGTTTGAAATTTGAAATTTAAACAGGCTAAATACAAGACTGTCAGTGTAGACAATATTGATCTTAGAAACACACAACCTAGATTGTGCAGGAGATATTGGAAAGTCTAGAGTAAAGTTTTAAACACGGAATGAAACAGGAATGAGGAAGACCAACATAAGCAGCACATGAAGCCAAACAGGAAGTAAACTTGGAAAACTACAAGAATTCATGATTCCCAATGGCTTACTCCTCGATGGCGTCAGGTAGAGTGAAGTATCTCTGTACATAATGAGCAGATTTAAGACTGTGTATATGGCATGTTTTGAGAAAATGCAACAGTAGCCTTATTGTAGTTGGACTATGTAACACGCAAAATGCATTTTACCCCTGAATAACACACCATGTTAAAATGTTGAATAATTTTGTAGATATGTGTTCCAGCGTACATGTCTCGTGCTTTTCACCCTTCGGCTTACATACTTGATTTCACCGTCACAGATAAGTTCGCACGCAGATGCACATACGACCTGAGATTTCTTTCACTGTGCGCAGTAGCCGTGCCATTCAGTTGGTGGACCTCGCTCCAGCCGCTTTGTTTCTAGTTCAAACTGTTGAAGGAATGTGACTACATCTTTACTCCCTTATAGTATATATATATATTTCTGAAATTGCTTGCTCGGACGTTCATTTGGCGTAATCTGAATCAAAGTTTGCATGGTAATCTTGTACGTAAATGTTTGAAGACAAAAAGCTGATGCGTCCTCGATTGTTTCAGCCACATTATTTCCACCAATTCAACAGACTATAGCTTGAACGAGGTCCTATTTTTGCTATGCTGGAGTGAAGCAATAAGTCAATCCAATTGGGCTATTTACTCACTGTTCTGGTAACAGATTCGCCTTCATCGACACATGTTTTCTCGACCGAAGAAAGTTTTTTAAAATTATTCTGACCACCATTGAGTTCTGTAAAGATTTGGTCAGCATATCATTGCCAATCGTGTAGACAGAAAACGTTGCCAAACTATAGTTTATAGAATATCTTGGACTAGATGGTGGTTACTGCATTCCTCTCTAAATGTGCTTCGAAAGTGACAATGGGCACAAGCCCCATTGAGTGTTTCATTGTTACTGCACCAGTTTATCGGCAAATTTCGCCGTTTAATCACATTTCAATTTGAACATCATATGGCCGTTTGCTATTTTTATCCCGATCACTGATTCATTCCAGTTTCATCCCATTTAACTTTGTCGTCTGTGAACCGACGAATATGGTTTAATTGCATCAGTAGAGGACATCTTGCTCATGTTTAACATGAAAATGCAAATGGATAACTAATATTATTTACCGTCGGTTGAGTGCACACGTTCTACACCATGCCTATTTTGCATTAGGAATTTGAAATCACATAAACGGCTTTTAGATAATTTAACGGACAAACTAGTGTAGTGAGGAGCAGCCAACCAACTGTCAGAAAGTTGGGCCTTTATTG
>JTDE01002363.1:16093-33123 GCA_014338405.1 Paragonimus skrjabini miyazakii | reverse complement strand
ATGTACTTATCAAATTGATGTTTGGAGTCATTTAATGAGGACAACGTAAGTACCGGTTCAAACAAAGCGTTTCACAGAGAGCATACCAAAGGTCTAACATACAAATCAGCTGATGACGCTGGAGATGGTGAGTTGGTTTAACTGGGTAGGTTTGCTTCATATAGTTCGACGACCTGCGTAAGATTGTGTTGGTCACAATATTATAATTTATGGCGTACAACATCAAAGTGAGAGTATGTAGTAAGCGTGATGTTTTGGTAAGCAAATAGTTCGGCTTCCAGTCGCAAATTTTAATAAGGGAAAGAGGGATACGGGTTGATTAACTCAGTGTGTTATCTACTTAAGGACTGTCTATTTCATACACTTTGATGGCGTCGTCAGAATAATGTTTTCCAATCACACAATGCTTCCCAAAGAAAATAAATTTCAAACTCCGGGAATTTCTCCTATCACGGTCAGCAACAAAGTGCACTGTTCCCATAAAATCTAGTGGCAAAATGTATGAATATTCGCTGAATACAAGTAACAAGAACCACGTCTTTCAATGTAACAAATGAACTAAGAATCATAGCCGAAGTTCAGAAATCCCAACTTTCAATATGATTAGATACGTAAACAGCTGCATTGTGCTCAACACATTATCAAGAAGAGTAGACTGTCGTGAAGTGAGGTTCGAAATTCCGGGTATTTTGGGGTTTTTTCGGAAAACAGAGGTTTTTAACTGTATTCCGAAAAAATAACGTAACGGTGGGTAAAGTTTGAGGTTAGTTATTTATCTCTACCTGATATGTTTCTCAAGTAAACGGTTGTAAAAACGAACGACCAGAATTTTAATGTTTTCACTAAAACAGTCGACTTATCATTTGACATTTGTCAACTCAATCTCAGAATAGAAGTATGGATGAGAGATTTCAATATTGTCAGGACTAAATATTAATTGAAATTTTGTGTCGCCGAACACACAGTAAACTAAGTGTAAGAAACTGTTGAAAAGACCATCAGTCAACAAATAATCGATAAATAATTTAAAAGATCGTTGAGCGTGTATTGCTTAACGAATGAAAAGAGACGTTAGTGACTTACCGGTGATGTTTCTTATTCTGTTCACAATTGTCATCAAATAGTAGTTGTAGTATGCACAGTCTGTTGCCAACAACAACCTCCTCCTGTTTTGCGTGAATCAGTATTAAAAGACAGCGGGGGCCTGGTAGTTCATCGTTGTGTTTCTCATGGTTGTTCATTTGAACAAGGTTTTCCAAAGTAAGTAATATCGCATATTTTGAGAACAAGAGGGGACGATTAAGATTAGGATTGAGAGTAAGGTAGAAAAGTGAGATACAGGAAATCTTCATTCTTCTGAATTTGTGAGTTTAGGGTCTCTTTTCTGGGTATTAGCTAGATGTCGATATAACTACCGCGTTCATCTATAGACAACTTTGTGTTCCGTTTGATTGAGTCTGATCATTTGTCATTGTTCTCACATTCATGTTCATATAATGTACGCTGAGAGGGGTGTGATGACTTCGCGGTTAGGGGGCGAAGGGTTGATAAGCAATAAGATTTTGGGTACTATTAGTTTCAATTATTGGCTGTGAACATCTGCAGATTTATGCAATGAAGTATTTTTAGATAGAAGGAGAACAATGCTATTTTCTACTCTTTTTCTAAGCATACTTGGTAGTTCACATACTAGTGGTGAGGTGATTGGCTGGGCACTAATGAACATGGAATAGAAAACGCATTTTCCTTCACTAAAACTACCGTGCTCTGTAGCCCTTCATAGAAACTCTTTTCAGCCTGATTATTCCAACAAATCCGTTACACCACATGTCTATCGATGCTCGCTCCGTATTTTTTTTACAGCACGGATCAGGTTCGCTGCCTCCGAAAGACGGTCATAACTCATGTGTGAAAGACGATGAGGCACAAAAAATTTATTTATCGTTCCAGTTCTCACGCGTGCATCGAAATGTCTATCGGAGGCCTTTCGATTGCAAGGTTCAATCAGCTACCTGTCCAATAAAGAACTCATTTCACTGTCATTTATTCTAGGATTTGTTTCACTTCAATCGGAACTGGATAGAAATATCCAGACGTGAGATGGCTCACTAACAGTTACACATCCTTATGATTTGAACCAAGCAGGACACATTAGACGTTTTACCGGATGACAAACTTAACCAAACAGAGCAGCCTGGCTATGCAGTACCATAAGGTCGACCTTGCTAACTGTAGGAATACTCATCAGTTTTCTACCTGCAAAGGCAAACATTGACTTGGACAGTGCGTGTTGCCATTACATATGTTGAGTTCCCCATGCGTCGTTTTTTGTATTTACTGGCGGAAGTAAGAGGGAGATTACTCTGAATTGTTCTGCAAGTTTGCTTAAAGTATGTAGGCCAAGGTGAAACACTTGTTCTCTTGTCTTATGTGCAACTTTTTCTCTAGAGTAAAAGTTTAGCGAACAAGCTAGTTACAGAAGGGGATAATTGTTTTGAGTTCACCTGTCAGCAACACACAACGAGACCTGACGCAATCATCCTGCTGAAGGCAGTGACTTGTCTCGATTTCCAAATAGAGTAAATGAAATTCTAAGAGCATGCATTGCTTCCCCAGGATGGTTTTGTTTTGCGGTATGAACTCATCATTTCCATTCACCCAGGTAACCCCCCTACGCATATGAACCGCAGTCATTGTAAAGATGAAAATTGCTCACACAATTGATCATCTGATTAGTCACTCGCGAGCCAGGCTTCGAACTCTCCAGTAAGACGTTGCAAATTGAACCCCCCCTTAGCCAGTCAACATTACCTGGCTCTCCAAGCATTTACTCGACATATGACGTTTAGTAGTCCATTCTAATCCTAAGGTCAAAATGAAATGTTTCCTGAAAGCTTGATGTAAAATTATGTAGCCTTTCTGTTTACCTATACCAATTACTGGTAAACCTTTTAGGTTCGCCTGCCTTTGACATTCATATAGACTTCCACAAAAGATTCGCATAACTCACGATGAAAAGTAGGCTACCGAGTTAGTCAGTCGAATGACTTGTTTCATGTTACATGAGTGATGAACAAGATGGTTCCTAGTCCTTGATACCGAGAAAGCAATAAATGAATACTGAGGTTTCCATTGCGCTGAGGATACACATCTAATAACATGCAGGATGAAACCGGCTATTTTTTAATCCGTTGCTAAATCTGTCCTGTTTCATGATTATGCAGATACTTCAGTTCGAACTGGTTTGTGACAATGTAACATAGAATATGGTCTGCTTTTATGCTAAGAACTTTAGCGCATCGTCTGCGCAGTCTATTCAGACTTGATTGTGTAAGTTTTCGGAACAGCCTGGATAAGTAACATCATTCCCAGTTCCGATGTATAAGTTTGTCCGTTGCAGAGCACCTGGTTGCTCCACAAACCTCAAGTGTGTTCAGCTGGACTCATAGCCGAACCGTGAGCGATTTAAACTACTGGATCAGTGTGCTGCTATAAATGCCAAGGATTTTTACTTCGATTGTGTACAATGCACAACCAGTTCGACGGAACGTTCAGTATTTCGTAGGTATCAGACACAATGATGATAAACAGACGACGCGGAAGTATGAATATACATGAGTACATACACTGAGTAACCCCCGGAAAAAGTAGTACTCATTTACCACTGAGTGTGAACGCACTCAAACTATCGATAAACCGCCCGAAAAATGCGAGGAATGTGGTAGTTCGAATCATATCTCGAATCAAATCAGAATTAACCAAAACTGATCAACTACATCACTGAAAGTTACTGCCTTTAATCCATCACTCCGCGCCACGTGTCTGTTTACCGTAAATAACTGTTGTGTTCCTGTGGGTATGGATCACTATGGAGGATATACCCTCTTACAAGCAGGATCTACTAAAGAAAGATATGTGAGCTGTAGTCACGTAGACCATAACAGGTGTATCCGAGCAAATTTATAAAAACACATCAGACTGAAACCCGGAAGCTGCATTCAATTTCAGTCCATCATAATTCACTTTGGATCGATATGCTAGTATTGTTACGTAATAAAAATTTTTTGTTCAGCTACACCGGTTTCAGTTTTTTCACTGACAAAGAATGGCAGTCGTTCCAAACTACGTGTATTTTGTAAACACATAGGCGTATAAAATTCAGTCTATATAAATGAACAAGTTTTTGGAAAGAATCTGATATCCATTCATTCTCTCCTGGAAAGTTTTCATTATTTCGGAACGGTAGTTTTCATCGTGTTTAGGCGTTGTCCTAGACCGGATGTCCTTTGACATGCCGAGCTGAAAAAGTCCTATCTGATCGACATTGTCTAGCGACATAACAAGTGTTCATGGAAACTACGACAATACTGCCAAAAGTTCACCAACATTTCCAGTGTTTTGTCCGGACTCTGCTTCTCTAAAGGATTTACAGAGATACAAATTAAAAATTCAAAGGGAAGTATTGGGAACCACGTGATGCAAAGCTTGAACTTAACTTCAAGAAAGATACACAAGAAGAAAAAATGCCTAACTTGTGCCTCTTATTCGTCGATGAGTTACGCTGTGATAATGCATTTAAGTTTGTTCATTTCATGGTCCTTCCAAAAAACTAATTGTCTCAACTGTTGAAAAAATACGGCCTTCAGAATAGATTGATGATTTTCAGTTTAAAAAGTCATTTCTACATACTTTCGTCCTTGGAGTGATTCATTAAAATGGAACGAGTGTGTAGGCATGGATCTTTTCAAAAATTCGGCTTGTTTATTTTAATTATGGTAGCTACCGGGTGTTTGAATGTGAACACTACCAAACGTCCATTTAGCCAGGTTTCCTCTGAAAGAATGTAATGTCATCTCATCAGCTCAAGGAATTCTATCCGATTTGTTCAAATTGATGGGATCGTACTTGTTAAGTTTAACAATTTAATGCGTGTCTACATTTCTGTTCACATTTATGATGAAATTACTTGTTTACTAATGAGTAGTCAAAAAATTAGACTATTGTGAGAGGAACATTGTCCAAATTTGTGCGCAGACCACATACTCACTTGGGGTTTTCTGTTGTCACATCTCAAAAAGGGGAGATTGACTCTGCTTTCGATCCTGATGGAACTCACCGGCAGAGGCCAAACGCGTTGGATTAAAAACTTCTAAACTGGTTCGAGTAAGTGTGGGGTAAAAATGTAGACCGTTTCCTCAATGACCAAAATTATTGCCATTGAACTTTGTCCACAAGCACTTCTCATTGCACCATATTAATGCGTATTTTCCAAGTAGACTAAACACGTGACCAGCTAACTTCAATCGGAGACCACCTAGATACGGCATACCAACTACATCGTAGTAGCAGAAACCTTTTATACGGACTTAAAATGTGCCTAACCGATCTCCAGTGTGTCTAAATGATCATGAGAATTTGATTTTGAGTTTGAGCTAATATGTTCAAGAATTTTTCTTACAATTTGGGAAAACAAGCGCTGGTAAAACGGTTTGCATGCGAGGTTTCCTTTGGTCACGGAAAATCTTAAAATCCTCCAATTACCCATTTTCGACTTGTCTACGGTCTCGCAATCTGGCAGGTTGAAACTCCTGCTGGCAAACACATGTGGACAAACGTTACCGAACTCTTATTCCCATAACAAATTCGACGGCAAATCTAACAATTCATTCTAGAATTTGATTTGTTTTTCATACCTATAATGCAATGGGTAGAATTTGATGTTCGTCATATGGCCACTGTCGTCATTTCAAAAAAAAGTCGGCTCTGACGCAGAAACTGAGGTTTCAGTTTCGCGCATGTCTTAAACGTCTTGGGGTCGAACACATCTGTCGCGTATACTTTTAGAAGCAAAAATTCGCTAACTATCGACATGCTCTGAAATAGGCGGAGCCTAATTACAGGCTGCATTCAGAGCTGTTTTTTCTCTAATCTCTAACGACACAAAACATACTTCGCACTTAGCCCTGAATAA
Source organism: Paragonimus skrjabini miyazakii (assembly GCA_014338405.1). NCBI lineage: Eukaryota > Metazoa > Platyhelminthes > Trematoda > Plagiorchiida > Troglotrematidae > Paragonimus > Paragonimus skrjabini miyazakii. The sequence continues at coordinate 27,152 of JTDE01002363.1, read as the reverse complement.
TTACTCGGACTTCTATAATGGACAGAGCAAATAAAAGATTCGCATCAGTGACATTGTGTTAGTTGTCAAGTAGACGTACTCATTACGCAAGTAAAAATTAGGAATTACCCCAAGGAAATATTTTCGGCCAATTCTATTCAGAACAAGAGAAAGTTTATTATTATGACTGTGAAATGACTACATTCCGTAACACTGTTTAGACCACTTTCTCGGAGTGGGCCTGATGACCCAGCATTTCACTGCACTTATGCCACACAGAGACGGAGTTAAGAGGAGAAAGGAAGGGCGTTACCTGACTGAGTCACATAGAAATTTCCCTTTGAACATTAGTTAAAAAGATCATCTATACGTTTGATTTTTCTAGATAAGAAAGATACAAGCTTCTTTCACTGTGATAAACAGAACTTGTTTTTTCTATTCGATTAAGCTAATTAGTTTTTCAAGCCGCACGGGTTACTGTGCGAGACGTGAAAAACTGGTCATAATTACATGCAAACGCAACTTAAGCACGATTGTCTCAAATGTTTTAACCTGTCTGTCAACAATACGTCAATGTCCAAAACAACCAACTTCGTACTTAGGTTATTCATTAAATGATTTGGGCAGTTTTATTCAGGCAGACTCACCATTCTATTCAGTATGTGAAAGGCATAATCTTTGTTCAGAACGTACAACGTAGACTTACAGAAGTAGTTACGACACAATGTTCCATATCTCACCAAAATAGGTCACACAAACTTTGACATTCCTCAATGCGCTACCGGTCTACCAGAAAGAACTTGATTTTACTCTATAAGATTTTCTATCATTCCAGAGACCACTTAAGAAGTATATTTGTGCCTATAAAACATAACCACCTCAGGGTAACTCGGTAACGTTACAACACAGATTAAGCTGCTGAACTTGCAGTGGACAGTCTTTTAACGGTCTATTTATGCTCAACCTTGAACAACCTACCAGTGTCTGTCATAATTGTCTCATCCGTAGTTGAATTCAAGAGTAGAATTGAAACATTGTTCGTGACACCAAATCGATCATTCAGAAAACTTGATTATTAGATTCACTGCAGTAAAATGAAGATACACTCGACTACTTACTGTTGTTCCTAAACAACCGCTGTCTACTGCATACTACAACGCAGCCATTGTATGCCTCACAGACAATGGATACGTTACTATCCTGTCCATCACCCTTTGATTTTCCGTCCGGAATTTTTCTATCGCTAGCCATATGAAAGTGCGGTAATCTTTTGACTCATCTTTTCTTCTTAAACTATCCAACGCAGATCCAAACATAAGTATTCTCAGCTTCTTCTAGTCTGTGAATTTTCCACAATTCTTATGAATCCTAGGTTACAACAGTGGGTTTATTGGTTTAAGTTGTACGTCACTAATGAGTAGTATGGCACTGGCAGAACGCGCGGAAACCGAAGGTTAGTACTGAATGCCAGGAAGATAAGGAGCTAAAAGTAACTATTGAAACTATGTATATCCACCATGCGGGACTTGTCAACAAACAGGCTGACAAAACACTGTTGTCAGCGATAGTGGATACATGTTAACTATACATTATAGTGTGCATTTCCACACAGCTTGTATTGGATGCTCAGAAATAAGCAAATTCCCAGGACAAATATTTTTGCGGTCAAAACATTCTCCAAAGGAAGCTGAAGAGTGCATTGCTTACGTATTTCTGCCTCTACATTGGTACCGTGAGAAACGTATCGGGGTTCTCCCTAAAATTAGTGAAAAGTTTCTTAGCTTATGATTCGCTTCCAACACAATTTGTCAACAACCTAATGTTTTTCCAATCTGGATGTACTAAATCAAACGTTTAGGTGTGGCCTAATTTCATTCAAGCCTTACGAACAGTTTGGTTCAGTGAAAAAAATTATTCCAATGCGTTATCATACCCTTTCTGTTTTGTTGTATTTTCTCCATTTTTCAGCTCAGCACTATTGGTTTCTAACTTACATTGGACTGGTCTGCCTCTTACGCAATTAAATCACATTGTCACTTCTCCAGTAACGGTAATGACTGCTCTTCATATGAATAGACGGTGTACTTCACTCTTGTTGTTTCTTCTACAGCAGCACCTCTTCTCTCTACAAGTATAAATTCAGGCAGTGTTACTTTAAATTTTATTTGCTTCTCTACGTTTTTATCAACGGTACACATTCAATTGTACAGGGTACCTGTGATTAAATTACGTTGTAAATATTTCTTACGTTGCGTTTTCATATCACTTACCTCATAACAAAACGATATCATTATGCTCAGCATGTTTCTTCACACCTAATTACAAAATCACACAGACAGACAAACCGTAATAAGCGTCTATAACAATGCAATCAGATCACGTAACACATAATTTGCTTGTGAGTGATGCTCGGATTGCACAATCAACCAAAGAAGAAACACAGTACCCGTTCTGTTGACTCCTACCGAGATCCCACGACTAGGACTTCTCTCCGAGTTTGAGAACAATAATCCTGTTAATCGTTGCGAGATATCTGCACCAAATTTAGTACAAATGAAGTCAATATTACAACAATCCTGAAGAAGGCCACTCGAGGTGGTTGAAACGTAAAGTATTATAACTTACTTGTAGCGTTGTGTTATTCTCAACCGATTTACCTGTTAATCGTTATTTTGACTGAGGAAGAACAGTGGGGGATTTGGTTAATATAATTTGAATGTCTCTCAGTTGATCACGGCGTCTGTACATTAGATACCGCTCCAAAAGTTTGATGATTTCAGTGAGTCCAACATAAAGAGAACTTACAGTCGTAGAGGCACTGGTTGGAGTCAACAGGACAATTATTGTGTCCTTGAAGAGATTGGGCAATCTCAACATTACGCACAAGCAAATGTACCCGAGTACTTACACATGATAATTCGTCGTGCTTAACATGAGTTCATCGGTTCAATGGTCAACAAGGTTGCTCTTGTGGGGCGTGACTGGAGTTCGATTAGCGACTATATTAACTATAAACACACTTTTTGGCAATGACAAACTCCCCTTACCATAAATTGGCACGCTGGTTAGTCGTTACTCTAACCCCATTAAGACAAAACTTTCAGATAAACTCTATAAAGGATTCTTTAGAATTTGTCAGTGCCTTGGACAAAATCATATTTGTTAACGGACTGATGTGCTCTGTAGACGTTCAGTCACTGTTCACAGATGTTCCGTTACACGAAACGATTGACTATATTTGTGAGCTGGTTGAAATGAGTCACATTTCGTTGCCACTTCCGACCGACATATTGATAGAAACTTTGCTGCTCTGTACTGAGAATGTCAATCTTCGTTTTCTCGAGCAGTCCTAACATCAAATAGACGGAGTAACCACGGGAAGCCCACTAGGTCCCATCTTAGCAGACTTTTTTTATGGTGAACATTCAGCAACAGCTATCTACGGAGATAGGAAACTTGTTGCGTTACAAGCGTTATGTGGACGACAGATTAATATTCAGTCGATCTAAACAGGTGATAGATAAGCTGATGCAACTTCTGAACAGTTGCCAACCTAACCTGAACTGCACTTGTAAATTTGAGACCAATAACCGCCTGCTATTTCCAGACGTACTCATGAGTCGTTGGGAAGAGTTGGTTTGAGAAGCTGTCTACAGGAAATCCACGTGGTCCGATCAGTACTTAAACCTCAGCAACTTCACACCGGTCCAACATAAGCGAACATTAGTGAATACGCTTTTTACACGGGCAAGGCGAATTTGTACGCACAACAGTCTTACTTAAGAACTAGATCTGATCACTTCTATCCTAAAGATTCGTAGTTAGGCGCAATAGACAAAACGTACCACCCGAAGAGGTGGTAACTGTAGATTAAAAGAAGGTCTACACAGAGCTGCTTTTTAAGGGTGATTTTATCATGCATCAAACAACACAGTGGTTGAGGAATGCAATTAAGCGTACGTACAATGCAGCTGAACTCTGTGTAATCGCTCGAATTCAGAAGTTACCGGTGCCTTCAGTCAAAGGAGATCAGCTTATCGGTACCACTTCACATTGTGTTTACCAATTTGTAAGTAACTACTGGGACATTTACCCAAATGGATTCAGAAGTCCTTTTTATCGGAGAACGAAAGTGTTGCTGAAACACATGAACAGCCATTTTCCTCAGTCGCAAGACACATCCTGACCATTGGTCACGTTATCGATCAATATTTTGCATTCAGAATCCTGTTAAGTCGTTCTAACCCCAGATTCTTACGGTTTGCCGAAGCAGTCGCAATCAATCGACTCAAGCCAGCTCTCTGTGTTCAGAAACAACTGATCGTGAACTTGACCCTTCCCTGGTTTTAATGACCTCTCCTAACCCGCTTATTGATTGTCCATCCCTCTAGTTGTTTGCTTTAAAAAAACCACCCGTGTTGTTATAAATTTGGTACTGACGAATCAATACGAAATGCTTGTATCTACCACTTTTCGTATTCTAACTGTTTTGTTCAAGCACACTTCTGGCGAGTTCTGACAGCAGAAAAACTGGAGTATGGTATTTTTTCCGAAAGGAACCAACTGGAAGGCCTATGTAAGCAGGAAAGCTATGATCAAATATGAACAACTTTCAACTTATATCTACCAAATGTCCGATCAGACGAATAAACGGTTAATTAGAATCTAGAATTTAAAAACAATCTGCTTTGCATTCATGCAGGTCTACTAGGTAGGCCATTGCTCAACAGAGCTGAACGTCTTATCCACCAGAGCGAAATCACTAAATGGTCCTGAATTTAGAAGGAATCTTGTTCTCACTATTAACGTGAAGCTAAAATTTCACAAACCGCCGACAAAAGTGTAATCTCGGAAATATCATCAGAAATCGAAGAAATGAACTGGAATATACCGATGTTTCGTACTTTCTCTAAAACGTTTGATAGGATTTTTCTATCAGTGGTTGTGTGTGATCTCAAGCAATGTACAACAGCTATTAGTCTCAAGAAAATACAATGTGAATTGACTTGTATCACAAGATACTGATTCCTTAACGCATTAGTATATTGGACCACCTGGTTCAAATTTCCCGAACTTTGTTTCTCGGGCAGATAGGGTTGGGAAACACTCAACTTCTGTAATACATAATTCATTGCGAAAGTTAATTTCAAACCACAATCTCAGACCATCGATGCTGTTAGAACAGTTAAACAAACATAACAATGACGGACTTGCTGGCCTTACTTATAACGTCTGACTGGCCAACAGTGCGCGAGTTTCTTCTAGGGACATCAAAATGACTTTGGTATGTGGGAAAGTTGGGAATTCTTTGTGATGGTCATTTTGTTAAACCAATACAGGTGTCTAATAAACTAGTAAAGAAATAGATAATCTGTACGAATTGAAAACAACATACTTTTGAAATATTCAGCAGGGTGCTTAAACTTTAGCAATCTTGTTACCAATCAATGCTGTTTAACAAGACGTTCGAGGTATTTTGGTTGGACTTATTGGTTTTAAAAGGAAGTGAACACATCAACCAAAAGTTTAGGCTCAAGTATCACATCACTTGAGTATGTTTAATTCATCTTTCATAATTCAAAATTTACGGAAAAAATAGCGGTTTTCTGCTAACCGGAAGTATCAACCGCTAAACCAAGTAATTGCCAACGAGTTTTATGTACATACCTCCTGACCCATCAATTAGAAACCGTCTATGACCTGTATAGATAAGATCTACGTTGAATGATTTCCACGGATTCAGTTAACTTAGGTGAATACCTATCATTTACAGCGGACCATTTTGTACACCAACACAACATCAGTTCTTGAACATCAGCCATGATAACTAAAAACGGGAAAGAGCTGGAAACAAGCTTGACTTAGTAGTCCCGCGATAGCTGTTGAATTACAATGGACGCGGTAAAAATTTTTGACCAGCAACAAACCCAGAATAAGTTTAAGTGCCTCTTTTTTGAATTATCAAAAAGATTACAAACTCAGTGCTTAACTAACAATCGTTTACCCATCTTTTGAAGCTGTGACTTTACTCATACATATTTACATTGTGGATGTTGAGAATTGTATGAAGTAGAGGGTTTCAAACCTGAACACTGTGAGTTAAAGTCTCATGTACCACGCATCCTCGAAAGCATGCAGCAGAATTTACATCTAGTAGTCGATATAATCATGAAACTGGAACAATCACACTTAAAATACGTTTACACAGTAGAACTTAATTCCACCATCTATAAAAGCCAGTCTCAATAATTTTTGCTTAGCATCAGTCTGTATACTGCCTGCAACATGTATGACCCATCAGCACAGCATATCGGGTGTTCATTATTTCCTTCGTTGTGGACATCTACTTGGAATGTAATCTATTTTTACACAGGCTTATTTTAAACCAATCAGTATGTTCCGTTTAGTCAAGTCCCTACAAATCTCGGCATTACAGTTCGCAGTAGATTAAAAAAAACAACGCAACACTCAGACTATTTGAAGTTCTGTGATCGGCCAACACAGCCGACGCTACGGCGAATTGACTGACTTGTCCTTCAAGACGGATTGCTTATGTATGCCTTGCTGATTGTGTTTAATACCGATAAATCATTAAACTGAAAAATTGGAGGTCTTAAAGCTTCATGAACCACATATATCGTGTTACCTTGACACCACAAATTCATTGGGCATGTAGAGCAGAAAGATCGATCAACAAACGGAATGACAGACACTCAAAGGGGTTCGCTTCAGCGAACCAAGTAGTTACAACGCGTATTCATTCAAAATATGTAAATTTGGGCTTTCGTTAACATAAAATATTCAACAAGCATAATTCACTTTGATTGTGCGCCGCGCAGCAACATTATAAGTTCATTGATACTTCAGTAATATATACGTATAAGCAATAATATCAAATCGACAAGGTACAGTTTGTTCAACAAAAACATAAATATAGATTGAACATCACCCACAACTGATCGCAGCTGTCACAGTCCCAAAGACCAAGGATGTCGGCTTGATGAAACATAACACTGGTTTGTTAAGATGGAATAAATAAAGTGTTACAAAAGTGTGTCATTAGCTGGATTCAAAACTGAGCTTCTTGAGTTCTATCTGATGTGCCCAATTCATTTTTTCCAAGAACCCCCCACGCAGTAAGCTCATGTTTATTGTTAGTACTTCCACTGAGGCTGTCGGTCGGTTTTCGATTATCATAACCCTAGCGTCATCAACCTTCAGGTTGGTTTAGGCCATTTTTTATTATGAAGGAAGTAAATGGTATATCGTTGATTGGCTCAAGTGATTTTGCGTCTCATAGCTGTTTTCCTTAAAAGCTGATTATGGGGTTTGTTTGATATCATCTGCACAGTTCTTGTGAAAATGTTAGCTTGAAGTATCCATTTCAGAGCTGAAACGCTTCATATAACTTTGAAACGAATCGTGGTTCATTCCTAATTTCTCTTGCCTTTATAAGACGGTTGATCATCCACTACGGTTCGCCAGCACTGATATCCACTGTTATTTTCCAGTATTACGTGATCGCATATCTAGACCTCCAGAATTTTTTCTGTTGTCCCGAGTAAGGGCAAATGCATCTGCTGGAGTTCTGAATATTCTTCTTCAAAGTGAATCATATTACCCTAAAAAGCATGAAATAACCAGTGCACATACAGGTCAAAGGTCATATCGCGTGTGACGTGATAACATGGCAACGGGATCACTCTCACACTGACTGCAAAAAGACTCAATAGCTACATTTTTGAATGGACAGTGATGCGTAACAGTCTGTGTGGTTTTTTTAATGGTGGGTCAGCGTTTCAGTCTGACAACCTCACTGCAATTTGGGATGGTATTAAACGTTCGTTTTTGTTATTTTATTCTATTTTATGAATAAGTTTTATTGTGTTTGCTGAAAATTGATTCAGGCTGAAGCCTACTGATACGATTTGTCTGTTTGTAACAAAAAGCCGTCACTATCAACTTCATAATATGGAAGATATCGATAGAGATGAGGTACCCGTGTATTTGGGGTGTGTTTCACAACGTCACAAATAAGTGGTTCGCTATTGTGTAATTTTGGCATAAAGGTTTTGAGTACTGACACAGTATTGTGGAACCATCAGAGACTCGGCAATCCAGTATTGAAAATACAGTGGTAGTTAATCTCTCCTGTTTGGCTGATCCATGAAGTTATGACTGCTTTGGCTCTTGGTAGCCACGGCTACATGTAACTGATAGTGTGTCACCTTGCGCGAAAATTAGTTTTCCGCCACAAACTGAGCTGCCGACTTGAAGTTCAGCGAGACTTGGCTCAAAGTTAAGTTAAAGTATGGGTCCTCTGTCCAAACACTGTTATTTTTGTGGTTGTTGAGAACGAAAGGAATGAATAAAACCACTAGCAGTCGCTTGTGTCACTGCAGAATACTTTTCGGTGGATTTCGGGACATGACTTTATCGTCTTTCAGAGTACATAGCTGCAGACTGCTGGGTACTAGTTAAAGCCCTTCCGTTTAATACTTGGTCATATTAACTCGAGAAGAAAACAAGTTATCGCAGTCTCTGAACTCTTGAACTACAACAAAGACTCTGGTATAATAAAATGTGCACATATCAGAGGCCCGGGAATGTTGATATATCAGTTTCTATGTGGTTACACCCAGGGTTTTTTAAAATTTAAAATAATGAGTTATAATTAAAGAATTACATTGATGATTGCCTTCGAAGGTTTTTGGTTGGATTATGCATCGCGAAACCGGGGCAGTTTGGTTTCTTGATGGGCCTTATAAAATGTGGACACGGTAGACAACAGGGTTGTCTACCGCTGGATATTTGATGTGGGAAGACGTTTGCATATTATTGCAGCTGATAACTTGATGCCAGACAATCCGTTCATTAGTTGAGCTAGCTAAAAATCACAGCAAAACCTAGGGTACATTGCTGAGTGTCACTGTGAATAAGGCAGGCAACTTGTAGCCCATAACAGTCTTGAAATACTTTGTTTGCGATCATATACTTAACGTCACCGCGATTGTTATAGTCGTTCTGCTGTTTAACACCGATATGATGTGCACTGTGTCTCGTTTTTAGACTGGCTGAGAGTGTGTTTATGGTTAAGATATGCACCTCTGGAAAAAAAAGAACTGGGTATATTTTATTGACAATCGAAGTTTTTGAAATTTGCTTGTTAGACCTCAATCCATGTGTGATTCAGGAAACGTTTCTTATTCCCACTGAACACATACTTGAAAATGATTAATGTATCACAGTTAACCAACAGCAATTTACCCTGGCTTTAACAAACTGAATTGGAGGGAGAATGAAAATCTCACTCTACTGTGCCCGAGCAATCGTAAGTTAACAGTTTCAGAATATGCACAAAAATAACGTAAAAAATAGGGAAAAAATGTTAAAGTACTGTGGAAAGCATATGATTTTCCGGGACTTAAGTAAGTGTGTAACATAGTGTATATTAAACGCTGTCCTAATTTACCTGTCGTACGTTCTCAAAGGATTAACCAGGGTGTGATATCACGGTTTTGACCGTAAGTTGGCTAAACAGCAAGGTGTTCATTAAGAATTGTTTAGAGGACGTCCTTATATCATTAGTCAGTCAGATTTCTGAACTGATGGTATAGCAGAGGATGCACCATGATCAAACGCCACAGTACAGGTAATAGAAAGGAAGACAGAAATCTGCTTACCAGCTGGTTAGCATACAACTGAATACCGAAAGGTGGCGGGAACCGTTCCATACTTTACCAGTAAGTTGACGAACATTCAGAGTTAACCAGATCCTTCTCATAACGCCTGCAGCCCAGAATGCATTTACGATTGTAGACTTCTCGGACTTTACCTGAAATCAGTTGCTTCGGAAGGAGATTTGAACACTAACCTCTTGACAGTATCGCAGAAACTACATGAAGCAGAAGGCTCAGTCGGAAAACCACCGAAACTGAGTCTAAATTGTACATTTTTATGTGGAGCAATTTTGAGGGCACCTTTAAGTTTTACAACCATATGACTAGATCTGGACGAACAAAATGTGAAACGTGAGAATTTCGGGATGTTTTAGGAGTAGGGCTTTCTACAAAATTAAGTGTACTGACTGATACCTATTTTTCACACTTCAGTAACCCGGAACTATCTAAATCTATGGACAAGATTTTGCGGACATAACTATGTTTTGGCGATGTTTAATCAATATGTATTACACTAAGTATAACTACGTAAAACCAAATCCAGCACTATCATACTTTTACCGGGCCTCGTCTACATTCACTCATAGTCATTCGCGGCCCAAGGTAGCTAGGCGCTGCCACTGTGGAATGACTGTCCACTCAGTTCCTCGCGCTTTCACGTTTCTGTCATGGACTTTTCAGAGTGCGCACCTTACTATTGGAAGTGTACACAGCTTCAACCCTAAATAATTCCTTGATGTTCACACGGCCTCCATAAAAGTACGTCGGTATTACTAACCGAACCCGTGCAAACTGGCCTTGCAGACTACAGAAATGCTAAAAGGTGAGTACTCAAATGTTTTCGGGGTTTCAAAACATGGATTACAAGAATCCTGTGGCTGTGAGTCGGGCGTTATAAAAAAGTTTAGTGAGCACAATAGTTCATTTTAAAAGTGGGTGCCAAAATATGATGTCCGTCAGAGAAGATAGAGTCGTTGATCACAAAGAAAATAGTCCTTTAACATATGGACCCAAAGGTGCACAAATAAGGTAAGTTTTTAGTTTCCAGGGGACACCTTCGGAGGCCACTAAATTAGAATGGCCTCAGATTTTGGCATCCTGCGGTTGTACTTGTGCTAAAAATGGCTAACAAAAATTAACGTTCAAGTCAAGTTGTCTGTGGTGCAATAAAAATTGAATCAACTAGTCTGAAAGTCTAACTATAGGTTATTTTATGGCATCAAGATAGAAGCCTGAAGGTTTGCTGAATACAGTTGGAAAGGGTGTGGATGATGCCTCCATATGTGAATTTCAATCCGGATTACGGGAAAAGTGCAGCCATGATTCCGAGTTAGAATGGTAACGGAGGACAGTACCATCAAGTTTTAAGAAGACAATTGTTGGTAATCAAAACCGGTTCA
>JTDE01002362.1:49464-79706 GCA_014338405.1 Paragonimus skrjabini miyazakii | reverse complement strand
CCACAATAGTGTTGCGATACCTACAGAACACTTCATCGCGTTTCGCAACCTTCGTCGCCAATCGTGTGAGATTCATCCATCACCTCACTTCTGTCTACCAATGGAGGCATGTGCCTTCAGAATTCAATCCGGCCGATGTGGCATCCAGGGGAATAACACAAGCCTTGAGCCATGAGATGAAACTCTGGCGGAGTGGTCCGAGCTTCCTGCTGAATTCAGAAAAACAATGGCCGAAGATGCCAACTATCTCAGGCTTGCTAAAAGAAGACCCAGAGGTTAGACGCCCGCTCGCGGTTATCACGGCACCTAGCTTTAAATTTATTCTGGACCAACTGATGCCAAGGTACTCTAATTGGACTAAGTTACTACGGGCCACCTCTTGGTTATCACGTTATGTTAGCTTTGTGTTCGTGATGATGTGCGCTAAACAAAATGCGTCTATCAAAGTGGGACCTCTTCGTGTGTCCGAGATTCGTGCGTCTAGTTTTATACTAATAAGGTTCGTGCAAGAACGTGAGTTCTCCAAGGAACTCCGGGCTCTGAAGGCGTCTACCATAAACCCTCGTAAGGTTGGTAGGCTTGAAAAATTGCGGCCAGCTGTGGTAGATGGAGCATTGTATCTTCGCGGTGGAATCTGACCACAGAATGAGGACAGTGCAAACCTGTTGATCGTTCCCTGTCACGGTGCCGTCACAACTCTGTTGATACGTCATTACCACGAATCCGAAGGGCACATGGGTGCCTCGCATGTGCTTGCCAGCATTAGAAGACGGTTTCGGATTTTAAAATGTATGGTCGCGGTTAAACGATTATTAGGTGAGTGCTGTCACTGTAAAAGGGTTTATGCCAAAAAGTGCACTCAAACGATGGCGCCAATCCCCTCGATGAGATCGTCGACGGACGGTTACCCATTTAGGTAATGCGGGGTGGATTACTTCGGTCCGTTGAAGGTGCGCATAGGTAGAAACGAGCTCAAACGTTATGGCTGCATACTTACCTGTTTGCAAACTCGTACCATACACACAGAAGCAGCCCAGTCCATGTCTACGGACTCATTTCTAATGGCCTTAATGTGATTTTTGGGAAGGCGGGGCACGCCTGAGTCTATTTACAGTGACAACGGGTCCAACTTTGTTGGAGCCGATTTAGAGCTAAAACGAAGTTTACACCGTTTGAACCAGAGTATGTTGACAGATAGACTGTCGACTCGAGGGATTGATTGGTATTTCATTCCTCCTGGTGCAACGGCGGTTGGGAACGAATGATTCGAACGGTAAGACGAGTGCTGTCGTCGGTGACACAGCAATAGTTAATGAATGAGGAGTCACTTCACACCTACATGGTGGAAGTTGACCGAATCGACAATGATAGGCCACTCGTATCTGTTTATGACGATCCAGATAATTCCCAAGTGCTCCGACTCAATGATTTGCTCTTGTTGTGCTCGAATGTAGGTCTAATTACAGATGAGGTAACATTGCGTGAACGTTACAAAAAGGGCTGGAGACAAGCCCAACACTTATCTTGTGTGTTCTGGAGACGATGGCGGCGTGAGTATCTACCACAGTTGCAGATTACATCTAAGTGGTTGAAATCTTTGCGAGATCTTCAGGTAGGTGATGTAGTTCTTCTTCTTCACAAAAAGACCTCTAGGGGTGTTTGGCTCTATGGTGTGATCACTAGGTATTTCCTGGCAATGGTGAACACGGCCGTCAGGTATCAGTACGAACTGCAGACAGTACTACTATCAGACGACACATCAGATCACGTTGTTTTCTAGAAGCGTCCGCAGCGTAACACCAGTTCGCTACGGGTAAGCCAGAAAGTACGGACCCTTCTACTGAATCGGTCGATCGCTACTGTTCCTACTGCCACCTCGAGTTTGGAAAACCAGCTGGTTATCGGGGCCTAGTGTTGAATTTGTTAAGGTCTGTTGCACTATTTTGAGATTGCTGTGATTTGCTTGATCAATGTTGAAGGGTGGCCCCATCTTTCATTAATTTTCCTCAAGAATAAACAGTATTGACTATTTTCCTTCTTACACCGGCTACTGTAACCGTCTCCCTTACTCTCATTCAGTCAGAGCCTGGTACATTCATTAATTGTCAAAATAGGACATTCCTCTTCTATATTCTTTCTTGAGTGGCTTATAATTCTTATCATTTCTCAGTGCGTGAACAGTCATTTTGCTCCAACCCAACCAATTACCATTTGTTTGAGTGAACTCAATTCCGTTTTATCGTCCTCCATTACTGGGCGGTGTCTAGTTGTCAGATTTGTTGTACGGGCACATTCTTTATTCACTTTCTGAAGATATTTCACATTCGAAGTGAGATATTCACTTTTTATGTATATCGATTCAATTAGTACCGTATTAAATCCAGTTTTCACAAGCGCCTTCTCATTAACCGTTTCGAAGATAGATTATCTTCTCTGCCGTTGGATATTGAGATAGGCACTTTTGGATCATCAGATTACGCGTAACTCGTTGTGAACTTGAATCGTTAGCGAACGATTCAATATGCAGTATGCCTTCACACTAGTACCTGCGCACCCGATTGACTTAAGTTGTGATCGGCGTCTGAGTGTGCAGTATTTGCTATTTCTCGTAACTGGTCCTCCCGAACCAATTTCACTATGAACAATTTGGAGAACGACCACATGCGGGGTGTGGTGGTAAACCTACATTTGAACCGTTTGGAGTAAATGGTGATCACCTTCTTTGATTTCGTTGGTTGTCATATTTGTTGGAATATTTTTATGCACTGCGACAGACACCTGGCGTTCAAAACACCATAGTTTAACTGGCTGAGAGGTATACCTTCCGGTGATCGACAGGCAGCTTGACTTCATCTGTTTCCGTATGTTGTTCCGTATGAACGCCACGCTACATCAGTCTAGTTTGAAAGAATGCGGTAGAATGAGTAGAATTCACTTCTGAAGATTCTCGATGATAGAGTGGGACATAATACCCTTTTCTTACGCCGTACCATATACACTGGAGATGGAAACAACCATATGAAACAACCAGTCATTTCCAACCATTTCTAAGAGCAACGCTTCATCGACCAGGATCTACCTGAAATTTTACACACAAAGAAATAGTTTAAATATTGTATGGACAAGGAATCTGGAGATGTCCTTCATGTTTCACTATCAAATATGTTAGTGTTCTTCTTGAAATGCAAACCCAACATTGTATGGTCGTATATTTCCATTTCGACCACATCTGTAGAACGCCACAAAATGGAGCACTCTCAGACTATAGGATAACGAATTTCATCTTGAAAATGGCAATGATCGCAATAATAAGTCTTGAAAAAGTGAGATAACGCCGATGAAGAGTTATTTTCGCGAAAATGGTTGAAAACTTTTTCATCACCAAACCAATACTTTTGGGAGTTATTCAATGTATTTCAATTTTTTCATTAACACCGCTTACTTACAATTGTTGTACTGTAGATACTTTGCCTGAACTTCCGATTTTGAAATTTCAAAAAATATTCAAAAATCGAGGATTTGCGCCAAAAAGACCGTTTTGCCTTTTGAACTACCTTCGAGACGAATCCCGGCGAAACGGATAATTGCTACTGAACCTTATAGAACACCACTGGCGGCATGTGTAGTGTGTGTCTTGGAGCTCCCCGCTTGCACGTCAACACTCCTACTATGCATTACCCTCCTCATGCATGCTAAAACACCAAAAGATACCTTAAGCTCCTACAACTTTAACGTTAAAATTCTGTCATTTACGAAGTCGAAGGTCTTCTTAAATTCTAAGTAGTAGACCCCAACGTAATCTCCCCTTTCAGGCCGTAGATTAATCACATTTAATAAAGGCAATATTTCTTACAAAGACGCGTTGCTGAACAGCCACCACCCTATACTTAATGGCGTGTTGCGCCGTCCTGTCCATTAAGATCCGTTCAGGCATTTTCAAGACAGCTGACGCAAAGCTCACAGATCTGTGGTATCAGGTCTCTTCCCTACTGCCCCCTTTGTGTATTTAAACCCTTCAGTTTTATTGTACATACAATATGCTAGCAAAATCTCTGAAGCCACCTAGGTAATTTTTCAAAATTATCGAGGTAATGTGACGCGGTAATCTTAGGAATGGTGGCCCAAACTTACCCCAAAATTACCCACTGAGTAATTTACACTGGAAATTATCCATTTGACATTTTTCATGTTTTTATTACTATTTTCATGAAAAGACTGACAAGACATTTCATTAAATTTCACTCAGTGCCTTGGGTACATATTCCTCTATAGCAATGTTGCAGAAAACTATTCCGTCGCACACGACTCTCGAAATACTAGCTTCTTTGGTGTCTTCTGAATTCCGTATTTCCGTTACGCCTACTTAAACATCCCACAGACGATGACGTCATTGAAATATAATTTCGGCTTCCACGACAAACGCTCTCGAAGCTTCCTAGCCCCCCAACTAAATTTTAAAAAGTAATCCGCGAAAGTAGAACAAATTTTGTTTTCTTTTTATACATTATTTATCGGACAAGTCCACATATTCTGTCACTAAATTTGTCCACCAAAACCGGTCAAATTTGACCCACCACCAACCGAATTGGATAGAGTTAAAAAATTAGGTGAGAAGAAAACATAAGGAAAAATTTGGTACATTATGAGGTTACAAGGGTTAACAAAAATGACAGTAACCCGTAAATAACTGAGATAGAACAAAAGGCGAAACAACAAAATTTCAGCGTTCATTCTAGGGTTTCCAGTAGCGCCATGGTAACGAGCTAGTAACTGATGTTCCAAACATGAAGTACAAACGGGTGGAACAGTATATCTTTGAGCGGTAGCCTGGCGTTTACTTATCACAAACATCAACCACGTTGATGACCCGTAGTTTGACAAGCATGGAGCTTCTTGGATGGCACTCCGGGATCTGAAATGGGCATTATGGACAGGATGAAAATGGGAAATCATACTGGTAACCATTATTGCAGTCTGCAACTGACGTAAACATATACGAACAATCGTCAGATTCATGGGTATCCATGATAGGAAGATTGAGCTGTTGTAGCTGAAACGGCAAAATTGAGAAACAGTGTTGTAGTTGAGGGAGTAACGAGCATCAAGGTAGGTTAATAGCCGTCAAATAAATGAGGACTGATCTGCGTTCAAGTAACAAGTTACACCCAAACAGTCGAAAAGCAATAAACTAGACGGTACGCAAGTTGGTAATAATAGAGTGGGACATATTACTCTCATTTGCATTGTCCCATATGGACTGTAGATAGAAACAATCACGTGATAACTTCATGTACAATCGCTTTCAGGAACGACATTTTGTCGACCTTTTCTACTTGACATACTGACATGGACACAGACTGAACATATGGGTTAGATGTGTAATGAAACCACAAACGTGGCAGCATGGCCATCGTTGTAATTTACGGTAATATTTAGTGTAAAGTGCAATGGTACCGCAATGTAGCTGGAAATTAAAAATTTATTTTTATCTCCTAAACCACACAAAATTGGGCGTTTCTGCAACGCGACAGTGTATATTCCAGTGGAAGCATTTTTAGAATGCGAGACCGACCACGAAGACCAACATGATTACTTTATCCAAAAAATAGGCTGAACATTTTTATCAACGGAAGTGCGAACGTGAACAATTTTCAGGTACAGCCGATTCTTCTCATTGCAACACAGTTATTGTACTGGACAAAATATATGTATTTGTCCCGGAATATGCATTTTGATATTTGACGAAAAATTTGGAAAATCTCTTTTCGCGCCTAAATGGCAGTTTCCAACTCGCTTCGACCTTGAAGCACCATACCCGATAACCGCGTAAATGCCATGCTTGTTTTTGTTGCGTGCAAGCGCTTATTACGTTATTAACATTTGGTAATCCATATTGGCCCTTTAGTTGCTCGATTTGTTACTGCTAATTGCTTTGAAACGTTTGGAACATATTTTTTTATTTATCTACTAATATTATTTCACGATGCCCACCACGTCATCTAATCTGCGTAAATTGTCAATCGCAAGGCGATCTTTCTCAGGCAGATAAGCATGGTGACAGTGATAATTGTTGTAAAATTTCTAGACACCCTTTTTAACACCTTCGTCTCTCCTATTATTTCTCTGAAGACAAAATCCGCTGTTATAACGGTAATTTCAACATTGAATTTTAACACATTATAAGAAAGAAACAACACCGAATTATGTTCAGTTCCTAATACCAAGCTAATTGAAAGTTTTACCGATAACTAAAAGCAGACCTCGCTGGCGTCGATTTAATCCTTTAGGCAGAAGAAACGTCATCGGATTTACTCAGCATTTGTGCGGCCCCAGGGTCCATTTTAACCTTTCAGCGGCAAACTTCTACAATGTCAGCGTCTGCGTATTCCTAGGACCTAGTTACTGTACACCGCATACACTCTCCTATAAGATGCTCCCTACCCCAAGCAGCTCGCAGTGCACATCCGCCGCCTCCGTGTAACAGACACACTAGAACACAGCCACAAGTTGTTTGTTCCCAAAAACCTACACTTGTTTTCATCGTGTAGTTGTTTCATGAAGCCCACTCAGTCGACCTAAAACAGACTACTTCGAAGTGCTTCAACCACAGGATTGCTTCTGTATATTCTATTGCCAGGTATTTCGTCCACGCTCAGTATTGATTATTTGAAGCCTGTCCTCGTTTCAGGGAGCTGAGGATACAACTAACGCTCCTCCTTAAACTTTGAGCAGGATGTTAACCGCCACTTGGCAGCCTCGCTTCCAGATCCTCGCGAACAACGGGTGCCATCGCTCCGCTGAAGTAACGAACACCCGTTAAAATGCGTACAGAATGTTGGGTGCATTGAACTGGACGCCTCATATGTGGGTGGTTTTGCTTCAGCCTTAGAAAGCCAAGAAGAATCGCAAGCGACTTTACAAAACATGAACTACGGCAAACATTTCATAAGCGGCAAAACGTGTCCGGTTCACGTCATCGCTTCTCACGTTCCGCTAATTACCCTCGTGCACAAACTCATCTCCTTTCGTTTCAAGTTTCTTCTGTTTTCCCAGGACCAGATTTGACTAAACCTCGAAACGGGAACACTGCCGTGCAAAACGTGTGTTCTTTACCCCTCAAAACTTGGATACACGAACGTTTTTCGTCACTTGCCCCGACATTGTGGCTGGGGAAACTCGGGTTACAGCTCGCTAATAATTTTGACATTAATATTCCCCCGTTTTCAGCTTTCGTGAGTTGCATTACCATTCTCAATTTGGTGCGTCATGAAGCAAGCCCGACCAATGGTTGCCGGACACACTTGGTCATTGCGCTGATCAGAGGGTTGCGTTCTCAATACCACTCTGTAGGGGGGCCTTTTAATGATCGGGAAATAACTCCGGTCTCTTTGCTGTATGATGCGTGAAATTCTTCCTAAATACTGGTTCACACTATATACAGAAACTTGAGGACCTCTGGCTCACTGCCTGACTGCCGCACGCGACTGCGTTTGTCTGTTTGTATGCTCGTCGGTTTATGCGCGCTATTGGCACGCACAGGAATCTCAAAATAATGCAACCGATCTTAACAAAACCAACACTGCCTCCCCGAAAACCAGCTGATTTTCCAAACCCGAGGTGGCAGTAGGAATAGCAGCGATTGACCGGTTCAGTAGAGGGATCCGTACTTTCTGTATTACCCGTAGCAACCTGGTGTTACTCTGCGGACGCTTATAAGAAACAAAGTGATCTGACATCCTGCAAGACAGTGGTGTCATCTTATGTTCCTACTGACACCTGACGTACGTGTCCTTCATCACCAGGAAATACCTCGGTGATTATAATATAGGGCCAAACATCCCTGGAGGCCTTTTCGTGAAAAGGAACTACGTCGCCCACCTGAAGATCGCGCGAAGATTTCAATCGCTTAGGCGTAATTTACAACTGGAGTAGGCATTCACGCCGTCATCGTCTCCAAATCGTACAAGTGTTGTGCTTGTCTCCAGCCCTTGGTTTATCGTTCGCGCAATGTTACCTAATCTGTAATGAAGCCTACATTCGAGCGCAAAAAGAGCAAATCACTGGGACGAAGCAGCTGGAAATCATCTGGATTGTCATAAACAGACACGAGTAGCCTATCGTTGACGATTCCTTCAACTTCCACCCTGTAGGTGATAAGTGACTCTCCATTCATCAAATGGTGTTGTGTCACCGACAGTAGCACTCGTCTTGCTGTTCGAATCATTCTTTTCCAGGTCCCGGCACGATGACTTGCATTCGGAGAATTGAAGTACTAGTCAATCCCCTAAATTGATAGCTTATCTGATAACGCACACTGGTTCAAATTTCGTGGACCTCGTTTAACTCCAAGTCGGCTCCAACAAATTTGGAACCGTTTTTGCTGTTAATGGCCTCCGGCGTGCTCCGCCTTCTAAAAATTGCATCAAGGCCATGAGGAGGGAGTCCGTAAATATGGAAATGGCTATTTCTACGTGAATGGCACGCGCTTGCAAACAGTCATAACGTTTGAAGTCATTTATTTCTATAGGCACCTTTAGCGGCCCGAAATAATCCACCCCACATTACCTGACTGGATAACCGCCCACCAACCCTCTCATCGATGGAATTGGCGCCATCGTTTGAGTGCATTTTTTGGCATAAACCCTTTTACAGTGACAGCACTCACCTAACACTCGTTTGACAGTTTCTATATCTCGTAGAATCCAAAACCGTCTTTTATTGCTGGCAAACACATGCAAGGCACCCATGTGCCCTTTGGAGCCGTGGTAGTGACGTGCTAAAAGTATTGTAACGACACCGTGACAGGGAACGATCAAAAGGGTTGCACTGTCTCCATTCTTTGGTCCGATTCTACCTCCAAGATGCAGTGACCCACCTGTTAAAACTGGCCGCAATTCTTCGAGTCTATTCACCTTACGAGGGTTTATATTGGACGTCTTCAAGACCCTAGGTTCCTTGGAAATATCATGCTGTTGCGCAAACTTCATTAGTTTGAGACAGGATGCATAAATCTGGGACACACGAAGCAGTTACACTCTGGTTGGCGCATTTTGTTCAGCGCACATCAATACGGACACAAAATTAACATAACGTGATAACCAAGCGATGGTCCGCAGTAACTTAGTCCAGCTAGAATATCTCGACACCAGTTGGTCCAGAATAAAATTAAAGTTCGGTGTCGTGGTAACCGCGATAATGCGTCTAATATTTGGGCCTTCTTTTAACAGGCCTGAGAAAGTCGACATATTCGGCCATTGTTCTTGTGGATTCAACAGAAAGCTGGGACCACGCAACCATAGTTTCATCTCCCTACGCAAGGCCTGTGATGTCCCCTAGACGCCACATCGACCGGATTAAATTCTGAAGGTACATGCCTTCACTGGTAGACAGAAGTGAGGTTGTGGATGAACCTTACACGATTGGTAACGGAAGTTGTGAAACGCGATAAAGTGTGCCGGAATTATTGCAACACTATTGTGGAACTGTCCACAGCACGACATTACTTACTGGACTTCTCAACTCATGAATCAAGAACTACGTCAGCTTGGACGACAGAATGGCTGCCGTGAGCTCCAGTCTGGGTATCGCAACTGCTTTCTATGGAGCCACTCTAGACTTTCCCATCAGAAAGCCGCATTGAATACCATTAGTCGGGAAAACCACCCTTAGATAGCCCACTGCTCCGTAACCGACTTCAGACGCATCACAGAACATATGCAATTCGATAAGGTTTTCTGAAGAAAGTCCATGAACTATGCACCTGGGTATTACCACGTTGTATATGGATTGGACATCGTTCAGCCTACCCTCCCAGCCTACCCGATCGCACTCACTTATATCAGATTCCCAACCGATGCCTTGGTGACAAATGTCTTGATGCAACCTGCGAGCCGAAAACAGCATCAATACCACTGTTCCCAATGGATCGTATTACGAAGCTACACAACTTAATATTCTTCTTTTCGTGTTACCGGTGTGAGGGAGGTTGATTTGAAACCGGAAACAGTCGTTTGCCACATGCCGCCTCACGCCCAGAGCTCGTTGGTATTCACAACTATGGATTCCAAGGCTGCGGGAGTTAACAAGTTTTTCTTTATTGGGTAAATGTTCAATAGCCTCACTACAATTAGAAACCCACTGGGTGAGTCTGAACCCGCACAGCCGTAGCACTGCCCGAAGTTCGTCCACCATAGCCCTGTCCTTGGATATTGAGTCGAATGACACTAGACGGTCATCCACGTAGAACTTCTCTTTCACTGTGATAGTGATCTTCGATTATTCACAGCTACCTTCCATTGCCTTAGTGATCTTCGATTATTCACAGCTACCTTTTGTAATGCGAAACCGGCACACAATGACAAGGAGGTCGCTCACAAAAGGTGGACATTCAGCTCGCAGGTTTCTGGCGGTTCTTCGAACGAATCGGAACTCCACCGAAGAAACTTAACGCACCCCGATCACAACATTGCACCCTCACTTGTAGGAACGTCTCTTCAATACCAGCGGAGACTGCCACTGGGTAGTGGAGAAAACGCATAAGTGTTCCTAACAAACTGTTATTCAAATCCGGACCCTAGAGTGAGGTTTTGCTGAGAGACGCACTCCGTGGTTCATCGGCACCATCGGGGATTACGCGTACCTTACCGAGTTTATTCGGGTTAAGTAAAGGCTGGGATGGCAAATACCATCTCCTTGTTGTAGTTGTAACACTCTTACTTATGTAGCCCTTCCTGATATGCTACAGTATCGAGGCGGATTAGCCAGCTTTTAGCTTTGGGTCTCGAATCAACCTTCTCTTCAATGCAGCAAGGTGTTTCTCAGCCATCTCTTTATTGTTATGCAATGCCGAACTGTCATGTCTACACGGCATGCTTATCTCATAGTGACCGTCCTTGAATATTACACGGCCCTCAGTCCTAGTTAATGTTTGTTTGTCCTTCACAGAAAGCTCTTTATTCTCCGAACTACATCCGTCAGTGAAATCTAACTTACACGTCCTTCGAGTCAAATCATTCAACGCGACCTGACTTGATTCGACGAGGTTTACACAATACGCACTCCGAGGTATAACACGACACGGACCTCGGAGACTCCGGCCGAACGTAGTCTTACTCGTGTATGGCTAATTGTCACTACCTAGTCTCTCTTCAAATACACAGTGTGCTACAGGGACGTCGCATCCTACCAGAATCCCTGCGCCGTTTTCAGTTAACCTATCAAAAGAAAGGTCCCTTGTGTGGGCCCATTTATCTAGTTCAGACTGTTGGATGACGTCAGCTTGCATCAGTGGCAAGTGTTTCACCGTATAAACTGAATCAGCGGTGAGAGAATACTCTTGATCCAAGGGTTGCAACTTAACTGACACTTTAATATATGGGATTGCACAAGTTCCATGTAAGGTACGGAACATCATCTGACAGGGCCGTCCTGCAAACCAATTACTTTTGCAATAGATTAATCGAGCAACGTAGTGGCAGACCCATTATCCAAACAGGCATACGTTGTCACTGACGCCTCTGGGCCAACCAACCTTATCGGAACAAATCCTATGCACACACCGTTTTGGCTGGATGTGACAAAGCACAAGGAGGACTTAGCCTCCTCCTTACTTTGTACAGACTTGTCCCCATGAACCAATGTATGATGGCGTCGACCACAACCCGGTATCCAACACTGTATCTGTACCCTACAAGATTTCGCCACATGGTTCGCTTTCAGGCGAATAAAAGATCTTCCGGTGTTTTCCAACATTCGCCTTGCGTTGCTCCAAAGATTTGCAGCTAAACCAAATAAAATCAGATATATCATGGTTGTCTTTACAAACCGGACACTGCATGTTCACCGTCTCATAACGTCGCCAACGTTGCACCTCGAGTACTTGACTCCAGACGGTCCACAGGACGTTGGGTGACTTGACTTACTTTCAACGCGAGCGGCCAACTGGCCATACTGACTAGCTCTGACTGCCACACGTTTCTCCACAAAATGTAATAGGTCGCTGAGCTTAGGTTCCCATCCGCACTCAGATATGCTCTCAGCAACCTCTGCCCAACATTTTGTAAGTGGTGAGGTAATCGTTCGACTGCTTTGATGAGGTTGGTTGAGCAGTTTAATTCTGCTTCTTAATCTAGCTGCGTCAGCATCGCCTGACAGCACTTCATCTGACTGGTTAGTCCACGCGAACCATCAACATCACCAGCGACTAACTTAGGACCCATGAAAACTTCTTTGCTTACCGCCTGCATAATATCATGCCGGCGGCCAAACTGCTGGTGCAAAGTTCTCATTGCCTCTGTAAAACCCGCCTCCTTTGGCAAGAGCGTGCAATGATAAATCGCCTCTTTCGCTCTGCCACGACAATAATGCAATAGATATGAAAGCGTTGATCCTTCTTCAACCAACTTATCCGCTACATTACCTTCAAAACTTCTGACAAGGTGAAGTAATTCTTCAGGGAACCATCAAAGCTGTCAACTTTAATGTTCGGAAGACTGGCTCCGAGAATCGAAGGTCTGAGAGTCCGCTCTAACGACTTAACAGGGCCCAAACTGAAGGTTACTGTTCCCTAAGTCCGTTGTTGAACAGGGGGACTGATACTATCCCTTGGCCTTGCGCTAAATCTAGTCTCGACTTTCGGAACAGGTTCGACTTCCACAAGTCTACGGCGCCTCTTATGGAGCTCGAGCAGTTTACGCCTCAACTCTAGCTCCTCTGCCTTCAACGTCAGCTCTTCTTCAAACAGGTCTTCAGAAACTTCATTGAAAACATTCAACAGACTGCATGATTAAGCCGAACGGGAAAAGCAGCAGATAAGTTAGACACACTCTCCATCTACTCCGGTGGGGTCATCACCGTCCCTATCGCTACCCCTGGGCCGGATCCCTGCTTGGTCCCAGGGGCCCCAAACGAACAGCAATCATGCTCGACAACACTCGGTTCAGGTGGAATCCTATCATTAGTAAAGCTTTTAGAAACACTTGAAACATTTGGCATAAAATAATCGTTCGTAAACTTTAAATAATCAGGGTTAATAGGAAGGGGAACGTCACCATAGGTATGATTGTACAACTGGTTCTCATCCGAGAGGGGAAAGTGTTCATGGGCAGTCGCTGCAGCCTCGAGTGACAGAGAAGCGCTTGATCGTCCGGTGGCATATTGTTGATTCACAGAAGCGGAATCAGCCTCGATAACACCATAATTGTCAGGACTGGTGGCAATTTCCACAACATCCGATTTCGCCATTCTCGTAGAATGCCGGAATTCCATGGCAGGGGAGCGCTGCTACCCGTCCCCGTTGGAAGGCAAGGTGTCCAAGCCAAATATATTGAGAAATTCGAATACTGTTGAATCGTTTGCTAACGATTCAAGTTCACAACGAGTTACGCGTAATCTGATGATCCAAAAATGCCTATCTCAATATCCAACGGCAGAGAAGATAATCTATCTTCGAAACGGTTAATGAGAAGGCGCTTGTGAAAACTGGATTTAATACGGTACTAACTAATCAGGTGTAGTGAACGTTTGAGGATTTAAGTCATTTCAAAATTGGACACCACCCACATTTGATCGCAGACTTCGCATTCAAATGGGCCTTTTGGCTGGCCCATTTCGAAAGGAAGCCCTAGATTTGAGCTTTGCTCTTATTAGGCCTCTTCACTAGTGCATATCTTTGTCCGGATCGGAGTTTGCACTCCGACCGTCAAGGTTGCGAGACCAGCGTGGTAATGACAACGGCAGTAACCTCACAATTAGCATGACCGAATAATGAAATCCAAACGCTCTTCAATTCTGAAGCAACCTAAGCCCCCGAACCTTGATTACTGATACAAACCATGATCAGTTGGTTCAATGAAGACAGTAACTTCAACCT
The DNA here is from genome assembly GCA_014338405.1 of Paragonimus skrjabini miyazakii. NCBI lineage: Eukaryota > Metazoa > Platyhelminthes > Trematoda > Plagiorchiida > Troglotrematidae > Paragonimus > Paragonimus skrjabini miyazakii. The sequence continues at coordinate 65,836 of JTDE01002362.1, read as the reverse complement.
ACCTGAGAATTCTTAACCACGGGGTTATCGACTAGATATAACAGAGTGGTTCTTTTAACTCTCCTTTCAAAAAATTCGGGCAAGGTTGACACCATTCATATATGGTTGTGGTAGAGCGTTTGGACTTCATTATTCAGTCATGCCTATTGTGAGGTTGCTGGTGTTGTTGTTACCACGATAGACTCACAACCAAGACGGTCTGAGTGCAAACTCCGATCCGAACAAGAATTTGCACTACTGAAGAGCTCTGATAAGAGTGAAACTCGAGTCTAGTGCTTCCTTTCGAAATGGACTAGTCGAACTTCTTATCTGAATGCGAAGACTGCAATCAAATGTGGATGGTGTTCAGTTTGAAATCAATATAGATGAAAATTAAATCTCGAATGTGGAAAATCCTCAGAAATTGAATTACGAACATGCCCGTATAACAAATTTGACAACTAGGCAGGGCTCAGCGATGGGGGACGATAAAACAAAATTGGGCTCACTCAAACAATCGGTCATCGGTTGGGTCGGATCAAAACGATTGTTTGCGCATCGAGAAATTATAAGAACGTTCAAAAGGGTAATAAAAGCGCCCATTGTCGAATTCTTGAGGTCACAAAACCTTATAAACCTTTCGCAGCAGGGTTTCTTCACTAAATGCTCTTGTACGACATATCAATTGGAATTCTTAAAACATATCGATGTCTGCCGACGCAAGAGATGCAGTAATTGTCACACTCCTAGACGTGCAAAAGGCTTTTGATCGTGTGCCCCATAAGCGTCTCTTGATCAAAATAGCATCCCTTGGCATACAAGACCCCTTGTACAGCAGGCTTTCGTCATATCTTGAAGGCAAATCCCTAGTTGTCAAAATGGGAGAGCACTGCTCAACGCTGAAACTAGTGACTAGTGGAGTGGTTCGAAGAAGCGTCTTGGGATCACTGCTTCTCTTCATGTATATAAATGACGTCTGTGATGTTATCAAATATGGCAAACCCTTTCTGTTTGCTGACGATATCAAAATCGTTTTTACACATTTCGACAGCCCAGCAACCTCGTTTTCTGTCTACAAGATACACGACGGGGCCTAGCATCATTGGGGTCGTGGTGAAAAACATGGCTCATGACGTTCTCTGCAAAAAAGTCGAATATTATCACCTATGGTTGTTGAATACTCGATTGGTCTGTCTCACAAGATAGTCATCATATTGACACCACCACATCCGTTCGAGATCTTGGAATATGGTATCCAAACTCCTTTAATTTCTCCGAACAAATACGCCTTCAGGTGGCAAAAACTAAAAGAACAATAGGTTGCATCAAAAAGACATTCGGTCTTCCGGATACGAGGCTGGCTGCGTATAAAATGTGTGCACGATCTCAATTTGAGTATTGCACCTTCACTTACTGCCACCTACGCAAATCCGATAGGATTGTTTTAGAAAATCTTCAACGATCATTTACCAAAAGCTTAATAGGATATTCATCCTCACTCACCTGTAGTGAACGTTGTCAAACACTTGATTTTGATCCACCCTGGTTGCGAAGACTAAAGCCAAGTCTTACACTCCTTTATAAAATGATACACCAGAATTCCATTACTACAGCGTTCGCCGTTCACTGCCAAAATAACTCTTCTAATGGTCTAGAAAATAAGGGTTCAACTTTGCCAGCCCTGTTGGCTCGGAAAAGATGGAAGCCAACTTCTTTATTGTAACATATTCCTATATTTGGAATAGACTCCCGAACTAACTTGGAGCCAGTAACAATATACAACCTTTTAAAAAGGACTTGGACAGATTCCGTGCATCATCAAATATAACGTCCATCTTCAAACTTTGTGTGTCTTCTGGTGACCTTTTTGAATGTGGCCCGGAGAACATTTAACCGTCAGTAGCATTCGACGCATGTACCCGTCCTTACTGTCAGGCTCCCATTTGAAACAGCTTGCCCAAAACAGTTTGCTGCGTATCCGCCGTTTACTCACACCCCATCTACCGTTTGATTCACTACGTGCTCACGAAATCGCATTATTATATTCATCTGAGTCACTGTGCACGCAAGGCCCAGAATGCTGGAAAATATAAAATTTAAGTTTGTAGTAAATTTAGCAGAATAAACTTATGTAGAGTTATACTTAGAACAATACAGAGAGAGAGAAAAACAACTATAACTCAAACTCAAACTTTTCACATATATTATATATATGCTCACTCGTAATAACCTGTTCACTCTGGAAAAACCATCAGGCTATAATTAATGGTAGCCGGTATTGACGGTTCACTTGACTGGCGTACAAAAACCCTCCACAAAAAACCGTGGAAAAAATAATCCACCGTTTACTTTCAATAATCCACAAGCAGCACACAGCCCCATTTTTAATGGGGCAAAATGGGGGGCTTTCCTGGGTCAAAATGAGGCTTTGTATATAAGTGGGTTTTTCATGATAAGTACACGATATTATTCAATGGTGGATATTTCCTGCAATGTCTGTACTTATGTTGTTGATGTTAATGCCTACATGTTATTACGTCTGACTTCCTCGTTTTGTTTTAATGCATTAGTCGATCATAAATGTTATTACTCAGCTTGGTTTGACTTAGAAGGCCGGTAGGTTGTCGTTATCTGTTTTTCGGTGTCATTGTGTTTTTGCGCAACATCGATTACGTTCAACAGAGAATAAACGATCGCCGTTCGGTGTTAACTATTTACCGGAAGTGTGGGAGGTTCATGCAATGTAATTTCGCTTCTTTGCTCTCTTTAAAGTATATTATGCTTCACCCTTTTTATTGTTTTTTTACACTTTTCACCCTCCGCAATTTCACACGAACACCTGATATTTAATCAGTGTGAATCAAATGAATCAATAATACAAAATCTATCCCCAAGATCGCGGGTCCTGTCTTCTTCCTGTGCTTTTTATCGCTTATGTACCGACTTCTGTAGATTTGAAGGCCAAAACAATCAACCACTTGTTTCAGCATATCTCCGAATTTGTCTCTTATCACGATGATCTCTGTATTAAACACGAAATCTCTTCGGAGCAACCCGACAGATTGCATCCGTTAGAAACCTTCATTCACTGTAGTGGAAACCTAAGCAAACTACCTTTACGAACTTCTGTGAGTCAGCTGCTTTCGTTTTCATCACATTTAACCTCGTGTTCACATCTAAGTCTTATATACTGTTTACGTCTACTACAGTCTTATATACGCTATTTAGTAAATTGTCCACATTTTCCGACCCTCACCTCGATTCCAGTGATATGCTTACCAATCTAGTTACCGCCGCTTCTTCCATGACCTATACGAAGCAGGTTATTTTTATCACTGGCGAATGTCTCTGTATTCCTCAGATTCCGCAGATTATACGGAAGTAAAAGTGTCTAAAATAACAATAACAGGAGAACTTTCAAACTATATATCCACGCAGTAACTACTTGTATTTTTCGAATGGTGCGCGAATTCCTTGCCTGACTAGTTGTAAGTCAGTCAGGAATGATTGTAACAACTGGATTTCATTGACGCGGACCCTGTGAAGAAAAAAAGAGTCCGTGGATGATTGTCAAGTTATTGGGATTATGGAGACTTCAGTGTACTTAACTGGCAGTTATTCCGAGGTAGACCTCCCTTGATGTTCTTGATCTTTATTGCCACTTGACAAGAGGTTCACTGATCCGAAACGTTTACACAGGCTACGATAGCGCCCTATGAAACGTGGTGATTTGACACGGTACTATTCGCATGTAATGGGTCGGCACATCAGTCGGGGTCACGCCGAGTTGGCTTCTAAGGACCAGACAATTGTCTATCGATAGTATCAACCTCACTATTCCGTGTTCTACCCTGCTAAACCATGGAATTTACGAGGTGTGCTCTACTGTGCAGCTAAGCATGCAAACAAATTTCTAAATGATCAGTTGCTGTCGGTGCCGGATCTAACATGTTTCGTAGTTGGTGTGTTGGTACGAGTTCGACAGCAGGAGATTACGGAAACGGCGAAAATCGAAGCAGTGTTTCATCAAGTTTGCGAACCAAAGACAGGTGGCAAAACTAATATTCCTTTGGTAGCCGAGCATCGAGGTGTAAGGCTCTTCGAAAGAATATCACATTTGCGTTCATCTATCCGGTACTTCTTGGTATCCTAGTTGTGCTGAGCCTAATTTGAGAAGAACCTTTCCAGACAGCACCGACCATTATGTTGCACACGTTTTGCGGATCGAAAAGAAAGGTCTCTACGTGGATGACTGCTTATTCTGTATGACGACCGTTGATAACGCTCGAGAATTCGCCAGTCAGCCAAAGACCTTATTGGCGAAAGGCGGCTCTAACCTTACGAAGTGGACAACTAACGACAAGCTATTATCACTGCCACCAGAAACGGAACATATAGTAACAACCACTTGATCCCGGCAAACCTTCCGTGCGGAGGAAAGTGAGATTGAAGTGGGGCCTCACGATTAATGTTGGCAAGTTCGATTTTTGGGCGATGAACAGGCTGTTTATTCGATAGAACATGCCTTCGTGTTCATGTGGTCTACGATCCACTCGGAACCAGTGCTTCTGTTACATTGACCATCTAATGGATACCCGGGTGACTACATAGGCTGCATGTTCCGCAAATTGTCCTTTGTAAAAATGGGGAACTAACTTTTTTGATAAAGTGGATGGCGACACTACCATGCATCAACTAGTTTTGTTTGCAAAGTTACATTAAACCCTATGGAGTGGAACTCTGTAGTCATTTCCAGCTGTATATCTCTAAAGCGCTTCTGAAACAGGTTATGGTGCAGTCGTCTTTCTCGTGGTATCGGACGATCGCCAAATCACAAAGTGCTTCCTGACAGTCGTGAAAGCCCAAGTGACTGCAGTTCGCATTACAAGTCTGCTTTGGATGGAGTTGGCGACATTCATTTTTCCGGTTAAGTTGCCCAGGAGATGTAGCGTGAGTTGGGATTGCCAAATGAACCAACTACGTTTTGGGTTTGCTCAGCGATTGTTTTGCACAGTGTGTTAAATTCGTCTGAGCTACTTCAGAGATTCTTCAATAATCGGTTGGCCAAAATTCACGAAGCTTCTCAATCAGAGCAGCGACGTTACGTTGACACAAAACGCAACCCAGGGGATATTGTTTCGCCCAGCATCTACGCCCAAGAATCTCGGAAGATGTGCCGATGGTTGTATGACCTTGGGATCCTACGCACAAGGGAAAGTGAATGGTCACGTCCTGTTGAAACCAAACCAGACGCAATAAAATACACTGAATACGCCATCAGTGACACCATTATCTATACTCTAGATCACTCACATTAATTTATGTCGAATTTTGAGTAAGTCACGCCATGAAACAAACTACTACGAACGGCCGCATGGCTCCTTCGCTAATAGTAGCTTGTGTCTAAATGAGGATAGATGAGCTGTCCAGAAAGACTGATGATTTCGAAGCTTGACGATGCAACGAATGATATATGCAGGCTAGAGCGAAAACAATTACTTACTTCGGAGTAGAATGAAATTTGGACCCACTAGTTAAACGAAGAGACGGCAACTGCACATCCAGAATCGTTCAAGAAAGCCCTACGTAATGGGCGTAGCCTGCCTCACATGTTGAATTCATTTTTACTCAGTCATGCCCTACGTGTGAATGGACGACTACAGCAAGCTCCCTTGTCTGACGCTGCGAAGCGCCCAATCTTTCCACTTGTGAAGCCAACAGTAACCCCATTATTAATTCATCACTATCACGACTTCAACCGTTATGTTCTGCTTGTTATACAGCGACGATACTTAACAACATTAGCCAACAGGACGGTCGAGTGTTCTACTCGACTTTTGTCACTGCCGTTGATGAGTCTCCCAACCCTACGAGTAGGAACTGGCTCCACTCCTCGCTGATCGAAATGAGATAAAGGTATCCCCAATAACCACCACCGGAGTTGGTTAGTTTGGAATTATTTATGTTAACATTGGACGCGGGAAAAAAACCATGTGCCTTTTTACGTGTCCCGGCATGGGATCGATACATCCTGCGCTGATTTTGTTAAGATCCGTTGCATCATTTTTTAAAATTGCTGTGCTTTGTATGATTAGTTTCGAAGGGTGGCCGTATGTTTCATCATTTTCACTGAAAATGAACTGTATTAATCATCCTTATTCTTGCACCAGCTACTGCAACCGTTTCCCTTACTCTTATCCAGTCTGGGCCCTGTACATTTCTAAATGTCAAAATAAGATATTCTTCTTCTATGTTTTTTTGGGTAACCTATTATTCCTATCATTTCTCGATGTGCATACAACCGTTTTGCCCCGACCCAACCAGTGACCATTTGTTTGAGTGAGCCCAATTTTGTTTTATCTTCTCCCATTACTGAGCGGTGCCTAGTTGCCAAACTTGTTATACGGACATATTCCTTATTCAGTTTCTGAGTATTTTTCAGATTCAAGTTAAGATTTAATTCTCAGGTACACTGATTCAATTGGTACCATGTTAAATCTAGTTTTTACGAGCGCCTACTCATTAACTGTTTTGAAGGTAGATTATCTCTGTCGTTGGACATTGAGAAAGGCATTTTTGGATCAACAGATCACGCGTAACTCTTTGTGATCTATACTCGTTAGTGAACGGTCCATTACCCTTTTTTGGCACATCCGCTGGAAACGGATTCATTTTGCTCCTTCAATCCGTCTGTTGCCAAAAGAGGAGTCCTACGAAGATTTTGCAATGGCAACAGAAGAAATTTCATGGGAATGCCCGAGGGTGGTAAGAAACTTCTATGGATGTGAAACAGAAAAACAATATCCGACGCTCACATAGCTCACGGTTGTGACTATGTTCAGCCCACCAAAACGAGTCGCCAAGGACGGACATAGAGAAGGTTCATTGGCACAATGATTCTGATCCTGTTGGTGACATTTCGGGAGCAAATGTGTCGGGCAAGTTATTGCATATCAAACTTCTCAAAATCGAAAGGATTTTCAAAGACCAGCCTTTGGCTAAACAAAGAAATTATCTCGATAAATAGTAAGTTGTAAAACCAAGCAAATTACTGATGCTTCCAGGCAACCGTTCCATACCGGTAGCTATAACAATCAACAAAAGTGGATTCAATGGGCAGTGAGAAGTGGCTCGATATATAACCGACGTGTTTGGAATAAATGACTGACGTTTTGACTATTCAGCGGTAGCAACTCACTGAGCTCATCCTAAAAAGTGGGACCTCGAGCTACTTGTGGTAGTTGGAGCCTCAAAGGGTCGCTGGTCAGAGGATATCATCGGGGCTACTCGTGAATTTCAGGATGGTCTGGTGAGAGACGGTACCGTAAGGGCATCCTGTGGAAAAGTTCGGAGGGATGTCAAGCCGCTGTGCAGGCTTGAAAGCTACCTTGTATTTTCCGACCCGCATGAAGTTCTACATATTCAAAACCCCAGGGATAGCGTAACTTTCTTCTTTTTCACCACCCACTTTTCTTTGAATAATACGATTGATGGCATACTTGGGTCCATATGAAGATCGATTTGACCGCCAACGTAAATATAGACACTTTCTGCCTATGTTCAACCACTGGCAGTCAAAACCCTTTTGGGTCGTACCACTCCGGACGGATGTGGCAGTCCATATTGATTCCATATATGTACTCGTACTTGTTTGCTGACATCTATGCAGTTTCCATTAAGGAAGTATTATCGAGCTGCTTTGTGGTCGTTAGTAATCTTATTAGACCCCGGGGAGTTAAGTTCTAGTAGTGTTCAAGTGACGTCTGGAATAAAACGCAGAGCAGGCCACAGCCAATTCGGGATACTCAGTATTTACCTTCTCGCCTTCGAACTTACCAGAAGGATCATCAATCAAACCTTTAAAATGCTCATCACATGTAACCGTTTTATCACTCCTCCTCTCACTCCGGTCTCCATCACGACGTTGGAGGAACTCAGCATACTTCGAGGTGATCTCTGTTGTCAGCGACCTAGTCACATGGTTAATATTTACCCTCTGTGGAACATCTCACACTCTGGATTGACGGGTTTCAACACCCTTGATGGTTCAATTCTCGAACTGTTGATCCGTTTCTACTGGCAGGGTCCTCGGAAACGTTTTACTTCAGAACATTCGTGTTGCCTCGTATATCAACAACTTCACATTTACTTTTACTACCCACAAGTCTAACCCGGTCAATTACTCACAGATTAATGGCCTTCCACCTTCTATACCACACTGTAAATCCTATTCACTGTCCCATTTGCTGACGCACATCTAACAATCCCAGCTGAGCGGATGTGAGTAACAGTTTCTTGACTACGGAAAATCAGTTTACGGCAGCCCAGTACTCCGTGTCGGCGGTGGGTTGTCGAGCCCCGAGAAAGAGTCTTCTTGAGTTTTGCATCATGATTTTTTGAGAACTGTGATGTTTTGCTCCCCGTTAACTGACTAAGAGTGGCCAAATACATGGGCCTGCCTCCATCCACCGAGTAACTCTGATATATTTCATCAGCGTGAACTGCTTAGATACGTTTGATTGGTAGAGCCTTAATGCTTGCAATCAGTTTGTTCTCAGCTGAGTCCTAATAGGGACTCAGGAATGCGTTCTCTCGTAGGATCAGATGATATAATCTGGAGGGAAAATTACTGGGTGTGTCTCGGTGTGAGATTTGACAGTTGGCACTGATTAGCACGGGGAAAAAAATAAAAGAGTTAGAAACTGTCAGTTCGGTTACCGCTGCCCTTTCCATGTGATAGTTGGAAAACAACCAAGCACCACATACATTCGTCGGCAACATAAAAGCTCACTTGGTTCTCAGTGACCATTCAACAAAAGATCCTCCGCTTGTTGCTGGCCTGCCCGATCTCAGAGACAGCGGAGTTGCACCCATGGTTCCTGAGTATCTGAAATTTTGGTTTCCATTTGGATGAAGCCATGTTTAAAGCTTCATTTAAGTCCTACAAAAGGCGTTCCAAGGGAAACACAACCTCGTGAAGAAAACGTGTCGATGCATCAGCTGACTTTGTTAGTGAGCAAATTTAAGCGCACTCCTCAAATAAGCTGAGGTCTTGATCCAGAAAATCGTATAGGGTATGTTGTGGTAAGATTCGTTTAGCTGTTGATCTGGTTGTATTAACAGCAAGTGGTGTACTAGATTCATTCATGTGATGGCCTGGCCTAAGTAGAAACAGGACCCACTTTTGGCTATAGTTGTGTCATTCCAATCGGTGGACTGAAACCTGAAGGCTTTTGTGACCTGCAAACGGTTGGAAGCTTGCATCACCACAATGAGGCAGTCTTTAGTAGTGTATAAGCAGACGGGAACGTGTTCACAGTTGTGCACCTCCGGAAAGGCTAGTTGTGCATGTTCTGGGTCACTTTCTTCGCACGGCGTCAGGCGGATTCATGTTTGAGTAAACCTTCCGAGAAGTAGCGGACGCACAACTGTATGTTTATTTCGAGAAAAGGTTGGGTGATCGATCCATGAGCGAATGTAACGAAGGAAGAACTTATGCTCACAAAGGCCCCTGTGAACAGACCTAGCCTGCTGGTAGATAGTGTGAAGGGTTTGGACTGAACGGACGCATCGATACAAAGGCAATCAGGGATTCGCAGAAGACTACGGTCAATCAGTGTCGACAAGGCAAGCAGGCTGGTATGTCAGCGTGGGAACCCATCAAGACGGCACGCTGCTCCAACATCGCATTTTGTTATAACGAGTGTCGGATTAAACAAGTTGTTCAAGTGCGTCACGTGTTAAAACAAACGAGCTACTAGCGAAGTGGAGCCGACCAATGGGAAAGCTGAAGCGTCAGCACTAATTATATTTCTTCATTTTACTGATACGCCTTGTCTATAAAATGACCAATAGAAACTCAATAAACCGAAATTTGCTTTGTATCACGAAGACTGGTTTTTGCTTTCGTTCCGGGAGGCCGTGATTTTCAACATGGTGTTGAAAGAGAAGAAACCTGCAGTTGACAAAAAAGAACACCACGAAAAACCCACTGACGATTGCTTCGCCTGAACCGCTGGATGCGAACAGCACGAATAGGCTTGAGGACAACTGGTGTTTATGGAAAGAAAAGTACAAAGATTTTTGCTTGTTGGCCAATCTATCGGAGGCCAGTAAAGAATATCAGATGGCTATGTTTCGACATGCAATCGGAGATGGAGGAAGACAAATTTTCGGAAACTTGATCTTTGATGATGGAGAAGACAAAACGGAACCGAACTTCATCTTCCGTAAAATGAAGGAATACCGTTTGGGACAAACAAACGGGACGTTTGAACGCTTTCAGTTTTTTGGGAGGAATCGGCATGCCGGAGAAACGATAAATCATTATGTTACCGTTTTGAAGAAACTTGCAACGTCGTGCAGTTTTTGCAAGTGCTTAGGAGAGACTCCCATCCGGGACAGAATGGTCATCGGCATTCAGATTTCAGTTACGACCAAGAGACTATTGAACATTCCGGAGTTGACGCTAACTCAATGCATCGACATCTGTAGTAACGAAGGGGCAACGGAACAAAGAATGACATCTTTGAACATAGAGCGCGGCCTGGTGTTAAACGCTATGGACAGAGACAAAGAACGATTCTTGGAAATTTCGTGTCAGTTTTGCAGTGGCGGACATCTGCGCCAGAAGGAAAAGTGTTCAGCCTACGGAAAGACGTGCATGAAATGTCGGAAAAGGAACCATTTCCCCAGACAGTGCAGATCGCCTACGGTCAGTCTGATCGACGAAGATGATAACAGAGTGATAAACCGGCTCAAGAGATCAAGCAGACAGAAAAGAATTCATGCAGATTTGCTCATAGAAGATACAAGCCAGCTAGACTCCGGCACATCAATTAATGTCAACATCAAATTAATCAAATCCACAGCTGAAAGTGTGGAGTGATGCGGCGACAGGCATTAACGGGGTTGCAACACTGTCTATCAAGAAATCTGAAGAATGGGCAAATGTATATGCTTGATTTTTTGTGGTTGATCGGGATTCAACGCTTATTTTAGGTGTTCATGCCATTCAGTCGATAGGTTTCATCACCGTTACTCGTGACGATTTTCTGCATAAGTTAGCCAATTCCGATCTTCTCGTTTAGTGAGCGTTTGTTTTTGATTCGACTCGGTCACATGCCAGGGGCCGTTAGTTTATCTATGGTTAGCGATGCCGTTCCTGTTGCGTTACCAGTCTGAGGGATTCTGTTGGCCATACGTGATAAGTGTTAAGTGGAATTGGACTGACTAGTTCGAATTAACGTGATTGTTCCGGTAGAGAAACCGACCGATTGGGTCGGTCAGATTGCTTTGACTTTAAGGAAATCGGGTGACATCCGTTTGTGTATCGATCCCAAGCCACTGAATAAGGTACTTCGATGAGAATATCAGCGTCCGCCAACCATCGTTGGCATTCTACCGGAACTGAGTCAAGCCCAACTTTCCACAAAGGTAGACTTATATTCGGCTTTTTGGCAATTGGAACTAGATGAGCGGTCCAATTACTTTACCACACTTGAAACCCCTTTGGACATTTTCGTTGGTTGCATTTCCATTTCAAACTGAAGGCGCTCAGCGACATTTTTCAGAACCGATTAATCCAGGCACTTGACAAATTGAAAGAAGTCACATTTGTTTCAAGTGACGTTGTAATTTTCAGAAAAACTATAGAGGATCATAACAGGAACCTGGAAGAATTTCTGAAGCGCTGCATCAATCGAGGAATTCGCCTATCATGCGACAGAGTGGCATGACGAGAAAAATAGGTCACTTTTCACGGGCATTTGCTGACGTCAAACGGATTCAAAATAGACCCCGAGAAGAAAAATGCTGTCTTCACGATGTCAGCTCCTGAGGATGTGAAAGCAGTATCAAGACTGAATTGTAGGGTCAATTATCCGAGTCGTTACCTTCCACACTTATCCAACGTGATGCATCCTACTCGCATGTTGACCCATAAAGGGGCACCATGGGAATGGGAAGAACAGCAGACAGCATTCGATAAAGTCAAACGAGTTATTACGGAGGCTCCTATATTGAACTACTACAACCCAGCATTATCTCTAGTTATTCAATGTGATAGCAGTGAAACTGGTTTGGAGGCGGTCTTTTTGCAAAACGGGAGACCAGTAGACTACCGAAACAGAAGTCTTTCGCCCTCTGAGCGAAACTATGCGCAAATTGAAAAGGAAATGCTGAAAGTTATCTTCGCCCGAGAACGTTTCACCACTTATACGTTTGGTCGGAAAACTGTAGTTCATACCGACTACAAACCGCTAGTTTCAATAGTGAGGGAACCGTTATCCGTTGCACCAAGAAGGTTACAAAGAATGCTATTCAGAATGCAAAAATATGATGTCGAATTGATTTATCTGCCGGGGACTTAGATGCACATGGCTCACACCTTGTCCAGAGTTTGTGGTAAAGATTCCTCCTGCGAAGAGCTTCATTTTGACGTTATTGCGGCTATGGACTACACTATGACTGAAACCGCCCTAATAACCGACCTATGAGAAGTAACGGCACAGTACGCTACGTTACAACGTCTGACTGAAACAATTAAAAACGGGTGGCCACACGATAAGACAAGTTGCCCGAGGAACTAGCAGTCTTCTCTAGTGACCGTGATCAGTTTATCCAGGAAGACGGTTTGATATACAGAGCAGGAAGAATCTCAATCTCGAGAACATTTCAGCGGAAGATGTTGGATCATGCTCATTTGACACATACGGGGGTGAACAGCTGAATCCGGTGGGGAAGAGGGCCTTTCTATTGGTCTCAGATTTCGAGTTCTATAAGGGACTCCATACAGAGCTGTAGTGTGTGTCGGACTGTTGACTGGAAGCAAACCAAGGAAACGATGCTGATGCGTCATATCCCTCAAAGGCTCTGGCCAGTGTTATCGGCGGACATCTTTTCGTTTAACAATAAGCAGACTTAGTCATGTTACGTTGTGGGCTATTGATAAATGACTACGGCCTAACACTAACTACATATAACAAAAGAAAGGTACTCAGTTGAGTAGTAATGTGTATGACACAAATAGGTATAAACAGGAAGATGATTAGGACATAGACAAGCCGGGAGACTCGCGTACAGTTCAAAATAATGTCCGTGTAGATAATAGTGTGGATAGCAGTATCCGGGTGTATGCTGTGTGTTGGCAGTGTTGTGGGGATAGGATCACGTGGATGCGATGTGGAGCGGTACAGTTGTGGTGTAGCTCACGTCCTCGTGATCGTTGGCTTTTCGCGTTGATGACTTGTTCACCGTCCGAGACGAGACGTCAGAAGTTGTGTTGTGCCTCTTACGATTTTTGTCGCCCTCATGTGCGTGCATTACGTGCCTGTAAGTTAACGCGTGTGAGTTGGCTCAGTCGATGCGCGCGTGCGTGCTTGCATGTGACCTTGCTTCTCGCAGTGTTGGCGTTATTGTTTGTTCGGGTGAGTGAAGGTGAATTACGCCATGCGGAGTCTGTGTGTGCAGAGTGGACGGGGTCTGTTGAATCACGCGCTGGCCTGTGGACCGCATGATGACCTTGTGAATAGGCCAGGGATACGTGAGTGAGTGAGACAGTTAACATGTGGTCTTCTGACCGGATGTGGGGCGAATGGATGGCTAGGATCAAGTCATCGGGTTTAACGTGAGGCGCTGAACCGTTACACTAGCGCCCACCAGCATTTTTAATCTTCACATTAAAAATAAACTTCGATCTATGCCTGTTAATATTATAGTAGACGGTCAGTGAATCGTACGCGTCTTCCTGGTCTCGTGGTTTCCACAGGGTCCTGTCCTGCAGCATTTATGGGTGATTCGGGTTGTTGTTGCGACCTACGGATGTTTCATGCTGTTGAGATGAGTCATTCTCAATATGCGCAGGTTTCAGGCGATCCAGCAATATGGTGTTAGTACGATTGCTTTTCTGTATGGTAAAATATTTGGGGCTGCGTTTTATCACCGGAAATGGACCGTCGTATGGGGGTTGTAAAGGAGGTTTAACGGTGTCATTCCGAACAAAACGTGTGTACATGACATCATGTCCGTAGGGAAGACTGACTGTCGACTGTGTTGTCGCGTTTCAGGAGGCTGAACATTACTCATATGCTCACTGAGACTTTGAACGTAGCTTGAAGGATCGGTGTTTTCATTCGTTTTAGATGGAGATATGAATTGTCCTGTTAAGCGTAACGTAGTACCAAACACAAGTTCGGCAGAAGAATGACCGATGTCGTGCTTGGCAGCTGAACGTAGTCCTAGGAGAACAATGAGTAGGCGTTCTGCCCAATGCCTTCAGAGCAGCTTTCAGTTGGCGACAAAATCGTTCAGCAAGGCCATCGGCACATGGATGATACGCTGTTGTCCTGGAATGCTTTGTGCCGATGAGATTTGTGAGGGCGTGCAAACGTTGTGACTCGAACTGTTCTCCACGGTCCGTTGTAATGATGGTTGGGACACCAAAGACAGATATCCAGCTTTCTAATAGTGTGCGAGCGATGGTGGTTGCGGTGGTTTCTTTGATGGGTATTGCCTCGGGCCACCGAGTAAATCGATCAACACAAATTAAAATATGTTTACAATCTTGCGAGGGTGGCAATTAGCCAACAAGGTCTTTGTGAATATGGCCAAATCGTGTATCATGAATGGTGAATATGCCGATTGGGGTGATTTTATGGCGCTTTACCTTAGATTGTTGACATAGGGTACAGGTCCTCGTCCAATCACGAACGTCCGTGTTGATACTGGGCCGTGCAAAACGGTCACAAATTAGTTTCGTAGCTGTGCTTACGCTAGGATGTGACAGGTTATGAAGGGCGTCAAAAATTGTTCGACAAAGGGGTAGTGGTACGAATGGTCTAGGAAAATTTTGGGAGACATCACAAACAACAGTACCTGGGGAATTGTGAAGAGGAAGTGCTTGTAATTTGAGCACAGCAGATGATCGCGAATGTTCCAGTAATTCAGGGTCGTCCTTTCGTGTCTCAGCCATTTTAACGAAGTCGATCGTAGCTGTAGTGTGAATGGCGTTAATACTGGGTCTGGATAATGTGTCTGCTACGATATTGAGCGAACCAGATGTGAAACGAATGTAAGTCGAAAATTGCGAAATGTAATCTAGTTGACGAATTTCTCTGGGAGAGTATTTCGCACAATTAGTAGATGGTGCGTGTACTAACGGTTTATGATTCATATAAGTACAATTGTTTCTGCCTTCTACTAAGTGTCGAAAATGTCTGATGACAAAAAAGTAGCTAGCCACTCTCTACCAAAGGCGCTATAACGTGTCCCAGCTGGGTATAGTTTCCAAGGGAAAATGCGAGCGGTTGAGATACTCCATCCACATGTTGATGTAGGACGGCTCCAACTGCAGAATTTGAGGCGTCTGTGGATATGGACAAGATTGGGTCGGGTTGGATGTGGTTCAAAACAGTAACATTTGCAACGGTTCGCTTGATTTTCTCAGAGGCTTCAATTGATTGTTCATCTAGCACAAATTTGTTATCCTTCGAGCACAAAAGATTAGTTAAGGGTAACATGGTGGCAGCATCGTCAGGAATGAAACGACTGTAAAAATTTACCATTCCCATAAACCGGCGAAGTTGCTTCATGGAAGTTGGAAGTGGAAAATCAACAATCACCTTTACTTTGTCAAGCGATGGAGTGATACCATGAGAGTCAACAGTGTGACCTAAAGATTTTATGCTTGCCTGTCCGAACGAACAGTTGGCAGGGTTTAAGACGATACCATGGTCTTTTGATCGTTCAAAAATCAACCCATGATAAATCAAATGTCCTTTCTGATAGGCATTCGCAACTAATGTCACCGGGGTAAGCAGAAATCAAAATAGTTAAGTACCTGATGAATAAACCGTTGGAATGTTTGAACTGCGTTTCGCAACCCAAATGGCATGCGAATGAATACAAAAAGACCGAATGGAGTTGTGATTGCAGTCTTTTATTGTCGTCTGGTTCAACGGGAATGTGATGGTAGACGCGAACGATATCCAAATGGGAAAAAACTTGTCTACCGTGGAGGGTCGCAGTGACATCATGAATGTGAGGCAGTGGATATCGGTCCGGCACTGTCACGTTATTCGGCGCTCGATAGACAGCACACGGTCGCAAATCATTGTCGTTCTTAGGTACCATGTGCAACGGTGAGGCGTACTCACTCTGACGATCGAATGATCCCGAGTTGCAGCATATGTTGGAATTCGTCCCTTGTTTGTTGCAATTTTTTAGCGTTAAGACGTCTGGGACGGGCGTATAGCGGCGGGCCATTCGTCAAAATGTAATGAGTGGCGTTGCGGTTAAGTCCCGTGTCGCGGAAATTTGGCTGCGTAAAGTTTGGAAACTGGTTTAGGGGTTGCTTGTGCTAATCTTGTTGACCTTTAGGCAAATGAACTGGGCT
>JTDE01002362.1:2646-26833 GCA_014338405.1 Paragonimus skrjabini miyazakii | reverse complement strand
GTAGGTGTCGCCTGCCTGGCTGGGGTCCTCGTGATCACTCAAACCGTTGGTTAGAGACGCTATCCGAGATGGCTAAGTGTCGCAGTCAATGGCGGACCTGTATCCTTATCATTTCTAGTTCTTCCACTTAGTCTTGTTTTAATAATTTTCAATCTTCTTAGTAACGTTTTCTTCTAGGATATTCCACGTCACTGTTGAGATGAGCGGGGCCCGAGCCACAGTATCTTTTGGTCAGGCTCATGGCTGTTGTGATGATGATGATGATGACGAATGTCAATTAAGTATCTTAAATTTACGAGCGTTTGTCCTCCGGCCAAATGACAAAACAAAACGGGCACGCATGACAGCATGGTCCGAGTGCAGGTGGTTGTTCCAAAATGCACGACAGTCTTCAACAGAGTGGTGTCACCTGTAGCCGACTGTTATATGACCCAGCTGTGTTCACCGCTGAGAAGCACAGGGAGGTATCCATGTAATACAGTACCCTCTCTTGTGTTGAGATGCAGTGCTCGAAATATGGGGACTGTGGGATGCACGTAGTTGCAGCAGTCTTTCGCCATTGTTAGGACAGCAAACAACCTTCCCAATTCTCCTCTGGAGAAGAACCACCAAGCTGAGCATTCAAATCGCCTGTTAGTATGATGATGTCTGAGTGTTTAGCCTGTTTCAGAATGTCAACGAGGGCGTCGTAGAGCGTATCTTTTGTAGCATCCGAATAGCTGTCCGTTGGAGCGTACGCTGATATAATGAATATGAAACGGTTTTCTGATTTACGTTGACAAACCTTGACCGATGTGTTAGGTTTGACAGCGCATAAGCGATTTTTCACTGGGATGCAATCGGGGAAAACATTGCCATACTCTGGAACTTAGTGCAATTCCCACTCCAGCTTGACCACGAGATTCAGCTTCGGCATCACCAGAAACCCTTAAAGAGGAGCGTTTTGATCGGCAGGCATTTATAATTGAGTCCAAGTAATTAACGGTACCAGAATCATAGACTCACGTCCCCGACACACAACACGAGACTTGAGAGAGTACTTGTCAAGGCAACCTGCTGACGAATTTATCGGAGAGTGCAAACATTGAAGGCACCAAAGCCTACCGGTTATCCTGAATTTAGAAAATAATTATCGCCCGAAGGCGCATGGAAAGCAGAAAAATTGTGGGACAAAATAAAAGAAATGCGTAATAGGCGGATATTAGCACTGTCTGCTGGACGATAAGTTCCGATGCTTCCCAGTCGTTTGTGCCGCGGAAGGGGGTTGACTTGAGGGACCGTATCCTGAGTCTCTGATTCTTATGGGACCCTACCCGGAGCCAATGACTCAAAAGTCTGAGTCACTTGACAGTGAAGGACTTACCTAGCCCGAGGGCCCGGTGAATAAGACATTAATGTCTGATTTTGAGCACTGTTGCGCACACCCACTGCATCCGAAGTCCCATCAGGCTTTTGGGTGATAACATGTTTTTCGACTGTACTGGATAATACGTCGGCGGTCACGGTTAACCGTTGGACGATCAAAATGCTCTTTGTTTGGAAGTTCTCTTTCTAACCCCTTTATCCCTCATTCGAAAGACAGCAATGTCGCAACTATAAAAACAGTTCTGTTGCATGCTAATGAGATCGTGTCTCTACGCGGTCAGTAGTGCGACATACATTCTTGGGTGCATCTGCTTTTCGTCGCACTGCTTACCTTTGGACTGTCTGACAAGGCCGCATCTTGTAGAGGCGAATTCCGAGTTAGCATAGCCCGCCGGGTCAAAACAGTGCACAAGCCTGACCACCATGTCAAGGTGGCAGTATTGGTCGGGAACAGTGATCATTGGCCAGCTGTTGTGCTATTTCAGGTCTCAGAATCATCCGGTGCTACCACAATTTTCACCCGAGTAGCACTCTGAATGGTCTCAGTAGCAGCTAAGAATCTGTCGCTAGTCGTAGGTCTGCAGATTCCACCAGCATTAACTGAATCTTGACGTGTCCTGATGCAAGAGTACTCTGTTATCTTCCAAATCTTAAAAACTTCCTAACGGCCACATGACGTGGACTATTGGTCGTTCTGAGCAGGTTCACTAAATGACAGAGCGTTGCACGTCATCAGCATAGACAGCAATACATCAGTGATTCAAACTGATGCTTCACTGCCACACAACCACGAAGAAAAAAAACTACACGGGAAGAGAAAAGAAAAAAGAAGGAGAGGAGGGCCTAACCACTAAAAAATAGCTACGTCTACATTCAGACATACAACATCAAGGCGCCTACACCTTACAAACAAACAACCGAGTTGTAAGTGAAAGTAACGCCTCATCAGGAAGACAGCTTCCTTACGGCTCTTACTGCTCCGCGTCATTAGGCGCACTCACTTCATAAACAATTCAGCCAAACAACAACATTCACGCCACTGAGCTCGGTTGGCCGCTATCTCATCTAACGTATCCGGACACCGACTCTGTGAGTGACGAGGGCCCCAACCCGGGAGACGAACCCGATCTACAGTGGGCAATCCCCTCGTGAACGACTACAATCTTCTACAGTAAGTCATATGTTCATCTTGCACCAGTCGACCGCAACGTCAGCAAACAGTGCTCGGTGTGGCAAACGACTAGCCGGCATCCTTAGTACATGACCTAACTATCTAAGTTTGTGCAAATGTAGCGACTGAATAAAAAACTCATTTGAAAATCAGTGCCAAACACCCGCTTCTTAGCCTCCTCGTTGCCTACTCGCTGGTGCCACCCGATAAGAGCGATTGGACGCAGACATCAGTGATCAAATACCTGAAGATGGTTCACGTCCTCTACTCTGAGCGGCCAAGTTTCACTGCCGTAAAGTAATACAGTCCTCACTGTTTTCTGATATACGCGACCCTTACGCTTCAGAGAGATACCTCTCTGTCGCCATAGGTGCCTCAGATTAGCGAACACCGCCCTAGCCTTGGAAATACGCGCTTCCATTTCATTCCTTACACCTTCGCCGCCGCCGCCACTGATGCAGCTTCACAGGTATGCAAACCAGTCAACAACCTGTATGACTTCGTTAGCTGACATTAAATCCACGTAATTACAGCAATCTTGCAAAAGCACTTTGCATTTTGAGGCTGCAAAACGCATTCCGAAGTACTTAGCAAAACGCGAAGTAGCGGTTAGCGTTGTTTGTGGCGCTTGAAAGTTGTCAAACAGCGACACTTTGTCGCCGGCATAATCAAGGTCAATCGGCCTTTCACCGGGTGGGAAGCCGACGCCGGCATCATTTGAGTACCGCTGACAGTCCATTATTTCGTCTGACGAAATTGAACAAAAATGGTGAATGTGGACAGCCTTGACATACGCCGCTGCTGATGCTGAAACTGTCAAATAGTTCGACGTAAACCCTAACCTGAGCTGAAGCATGGGAATGAAGCGCTGACAATATGCTCACATACTTAATCGGTACATCCTTGCGTTTAAGCGACTCTAAAACCGAATCGAACGCACCTTTATAGTCAAGAAATACGGCGATTGTTGGTCGGCGGTACACACTCTTTGAGATCTTTTCCGAAGGCCAGACTCCAATGTTCCCTAGATCACTGCATTCCTATTCCTCCACAGGGCGTGATCACTAGTTTTCTCCAAACATGAGAGCATTACTACCATAGCACTCGTATCGGCCTGTATTACTTACAGTGTCGGCGTATTTATCGACTTTCTTTTGTAAGTCTATGAGAGTTTCACGTCTGCTTGATATTCAACTTGGCCTTCTCTTTCGACTCCTTTGCTAACCTTTCTTTTCACATCAGTTTTTTTCCGTTTAAAATATCTTTTCCCTGTAAGTTCGAAACTAGGTTAACTCCATTAATTTCGTCCGATCCGGATATAAGCGGCTGGCCCTCTTGCTCAGTTACCGATTGATTTATCCCTAAGTTGCTCCAGTGTAGATTTCATTCCGTCCATTTCACAAACTCATTTCCCTATTCTCACGCCGTGCTCTTGAATCCGACGTAGCACACACCGGTTGCAATTTGGGCAAACCCATTTTAAAACCGGATGTCATATCCAGTGTATAGGCGCGCTTACACAGCTTTGCTACACTTGAAGTGGTACGGGGTGTTGCATGTTCCGTCTTTCTTCACATAATCTTATTCATATCTCTTATTCCCCCGAAGAAACTCGGCATCGTCATCCTTATCCGGCTGGTTCTCAGTAAGTCGCCGATAAATCACCCTGGTGTCCCTAGTCATTTTAGATAACCCGGGTCTAGTTGCTTGGGCTTAGTTCTTTCAATAGTATTTAAAAAAAAAGAATCCTTTGGGAGTCGAACGATAATTACAAGCCAAGGGCTAGGTAGTCTAAATGCCCCCCAGAAATCCAAGATGAAACAAACAGTACACAAGCGTTTACCCTAAACATTTTTCTCCACTGAATGCTACAAAAGCCTTCGACTCTCCTTCCTTAACGTTGTCCTAAACAACGTGAGTTTTTCTCGCCGAACTTCCAAGTCCTGGCAGATAGCCGAGTTTTCTTTATCGAGCAATCCCAATAGTTAGTCTTCTTCCCACAACAGATTGATGCAATTTCCGTTAGATTCCTTACTATGGAAGTAACGAAGGGGCTTTTAAATCCTTTTATAATAGTGATAGTACTTTAGCAATTTATGATGGTAACATCGCCCCTTCTCTCCATGTCAAAAAGCAAACCGGCCACCACGGTGTTGGTCAACTGCGTTGGCTCGTGGCACCTAGATCGGTGGTTGATGTTCACCTATGGGGATCGTGCCCTAAAATGGCAAAGACTCGCTTGTATAAAATACAGAGAAACACCGCACACAATAACCGGTTCAAAGGGGTTATCCCACGGAGGTATTACAAACGGAAGGAATGCGGAGGCTCTCAGTGTGATCTTCAGACTCATCACGAACTTCGACGTACCTTCATGGATAGTACTTGAATTCCTGGCGCAGTTTTAGTTCCGTCATCATGCCTAAATGGTTAAAAAGGTCATCGATATCCGATCTTTGAAGGCAGAGAGCACAAGTTGCCGCGTAGGCCCCTCACGATTGTACTACGCAGAAGCATCAATTTATGAACACAGCCATAAAAAAGTGCTTAGTTTTACTTCAAGAGTGCTGTTTGGTTTCTCATCCACCGTAGTGCTAGGACGTCTACCCTGTTACCGTCCCAAACCGCCTCCGTCGTGGGAAAGAAGAAAGAACCGCTCGACTCAATCCTATCTATCGGAACTGTTCAAAGCGGTCGAGACTTTTTATACCACTAGGCACATCTGCGACCCTAACTTTTTTTCCGGCAACTGTTTCCTTTGATGTCTTGGGAATGTGTGGTCATTACGCGCCCTATAAATACTTTGTACTTGTCGCTTTTACCTCACACGTTTTGGGGCGGAACAAAGCTCTTTTTTCTACGCGACTTTTGGGCTTGTCTTGGGAGCTAATACGGGAACAGTCGCGGTACTGTTCGGGACCGAGATTTCCGTGTGAATTATTACCGGGACGAGAATCCGATTTTATCGAGCGCACCACTATACCGAAATCGAACCAGCGTATCGTTTAGGAGGGTTTACAACACTGAAGCGCATTTCACGAGAGAGCGGCATATCGGTCAGAAGCAAGCTGAATTCCACCTCGCCCGCGACTGCATTGATGGTGGGACTTTATGGTACACCCTAGCGGGTTGTGAATATGATTTCGAAATTTTCGCAGGCTCTGGGCTACAAGGCGTAGAACATGTGTACGATACTTCTTTAGTCTGTGAAGGTTCATGAGGACCTAAACCGTCCTGGACAAATTTGAGGCTTTAGTCCATCGGTTTGGTTTGTCCTTTGCATATTCTGAGCTTACGGTACGGCAAGGTTGGCAAGTCCTTAAAGCTGCTAACATCCTTTGTGGTAAGTCGTCGGATGTTATCAACAGGTCAACATAGCTTGGGAGCTGCACCAGCACTGACGGAATGTCCGGTAAAATCGTAGAAGCCAAAGCTAGGATGGCGCCGGCGTGATCTCAGTTCCTCAACCATCCTTATCGTCACAGACAGCAATACACCAGCGATTCACACTGATGCTTAATTGCCACACCATCATGAAGAAAAAAGCAAACACTGTATAGGAAGAAGGGGACGGGAAGAGACCATACTACCGAAGAAATAGCCACGTCTATATTCAAACATCCGACATCAAGTCGCCTACATCTAGCCAACAAACAACCGAGCTGTAAATGGAAGTAAGGCGTCATCAGCAAGACAGTTTCTGCACAGCTTTCACTACTTCCTGTCAATAAATGCACTCAATTCACAGACAACTCGGTCAAACTACAACATTCACGCCAATGAGGTCGACTAACCGCCATCTCACCTACCGTCTCCAGCCACCGATTCTGTGAGTCACGAGGGACTCAGTCAGGGAGACGAACCCGATTTACAGTGGCTAACTCTTTGTTGAACGACTTCATTTCTCTACGACAGGTCATCATCTGTCCACCTTGCACCAATCAGCCGCAGCGTGAGTGGAAGACCAGATTTATGTCACTTCACGAGCAGTCCTATCGTAATGCTGCGAAATGATATTCGTGTGGAGAATATCCACAGTCCCTTTTTTCGAAGCCCGGTGCCTCCATAGCTTTAGCAATACATGGCAGACAGTGCCAACAGCGACGGTGTTCTCCGAAGTGCCCTCTGGGTGGACAGATTCTACTTACCACTGAGCATACTGCTGTCATCTCACAAGCTTTGTTGGCTTGTACGCATCTTACAAATGCTGAGTCACCGCCGTGATATCGTCCATTGCTTGCGAGTGGCCGGTCAGGTTGGATGCAGCGTTGTGGTGGCCGACGTATGACGGACTCCGGACACGGAAGCTCTGACTTTAAAGTTGGTTCCAGTAGGACGAACCTCGTATTTGGTTGAAGACGCCGCCTAATATGGCGAGGAGTACGAGTAAACGGTACTCGTGTTACTAATCTTTGCGAACCGTTCCGGATTAATCAATTCATTTTTTAAGGCCTCTTTCTAGTGATTAGTTAGATTTACGTTTGCATACGGTTCGGTGGTATACCTTCGGTATTCAAATAACGTCCGTACTAAAGGTGGTTCGAGTTCACGGTCAATGTTGAATAAATTCAGATGCGTTTTCAACATGCCACCAAACTGGTGCACTCCCCCTGTCCGCCATTACCCTTGTGGGCTATCATACTGACTGAATATAGCTCAACTGTGTTGTCCCGCTCATGTTTGGAAACGTACTTTGCTCATTTCAATGCAACAGACGCCGTTTCAAGCCACCGACCTCGAGACAATTGTGATGGTCACCCTGATTACCCATCCTGTTGCCACTGGTTCAATTCATGACTAGATCAAGTATTTCTATTCAAGTTTAGGCCGCGTTGCAGTGTGCTGTCCATATGGTTGGATGTTTCCTACCCAACGGTACAAAGGCAGAGGATTTCATTGGATCTCTAAGTGATAATGATGGCGTTTACTTGAAGGTTTTTTGACTGGCCCTTTATAAGCTAAATATTCTCTTTATTTGTGAATGTTACCTGCCATACGACTTGAGTCATATTGTTCTTATTCGAAAATGTGCTTCAAATGTTCAGGTGTCCTCAGAATGGAGCTTTTTTTAGGTAAGGGATTTTAACTCACATGTGACAAGACAAAACTGGATTAAAAACGACATGTAAACGCTTTACTGTCATACATGTTGGCTGTGTTGTGACCGCAAATGACGCTTGGCCAGCAAATACGTTTATTGCACTAACTCCTGTACAGGTAATGGTAAACATGGGACCACAAACGCGTACACTCATTTGCAAAACTGACGTGCATTCACATACATTGGGTGGCAGTACGTTGTCATTCGCCCTGGTGGCACTTCTCCCATAGCGCGTACACACTACTCCGATAGTTTCTTCTGGTTTGTCGTCTTCCTGGCGTTGGGGCTTGCCTCTTTTGTTCTTGAATGTCGCTTGTGAGTAGTATACTACTCACGACGAAACTGCCTGTTACACGATGGCTGAACACTGTCAGATAGTCTATAAGTAGATGGAAGCGTTTGCGATTATCAGGAACTAAACTCCCGATGCTGGACATGACCGTGTACGTACCAGGTGCAAGTCCACATCGTTAGTTACTCGTTATTTCTATACTGTTTGTCGTTTATATGAAAATGCTCGTGTTATTTTTTTCCCCTTAAAGAATACAGACCAGATTTCCGACTGTCATTATGCACTTCCAAAACCGAATGACGGCCTAATGGACAATGATATCCGGATTCCAGCACCTCTACCTTCGGATGGACAACCATTTTTAATTAATGTTGAGGTAAGTCTGACAGTATTCGCTACTTACTTCACAGAACCCTCCGAAGGAAATGTCGCCTGAAGGACTTTTGGAACAGCATATAACACGGTGGCGGGAAATTCGCAGGAAGTAAGTTTTAAGGTTACTCTGGTTCGGAATACTGTTAGAGTAAAATGCTTTAGATTCGGAGGTTCTTAAAGTATTCGTGCAAGCATTATTCTGTCAAACACACATCGAGATGACTAATCAGTATTTTACTTTACTCTACAGGTGGAAAGCTGCTTGCAGGGATAATGAAGAACGCTATATGGATTCCTACATGATTCTAAAGGAGACGTATGACAAATTTTGTAAAGACATTTCATAAGAACACACCTGAATGTATTGCATGTTTTCATTGTTTTAAAGTATGTTCATTCAATCCTGCCTTATTTACAGGTAAACACAAGTTGTAGAACAGGTCTGTGAATTCGCGAATGTCGCACCACCTGATCCAACCTTCTGAACAGAGCTGTGATAGAGGAGGTTCCTCACTTGCGCAGTAATGAGGATCCTGTTGGTAAGAAACAGAGGAATGAGTACAATGTCAGTTTCCAAGAGCGTTTCGTAAGCTGTTATTATACTGTATTGTTCTTCCACCACAAAAGTAACTGTCATAGCGGGTATAATTATGTTAACCTTAATCCTATCCGGCTAGTTTATTGGAACGCATACAGTTATGAACTCTCAATATGATAAACTGTATTGATACTAACAGACTAAAGTTTAAAAACCTACAGTAACAACCTACAAACCATTTGTTTGTGTTAAGAATAAAACGCACGACGTCAGTTGTCTTTGATTCGGCTGATATAAACATTCTGCATCCTTGGGAAAATGCATCATTGCGAAAATGGACTACTGAATTGCGGCTGCTGCTCCTGGAGGCGAGAATCAGGCCACCCCTGACTAGCCAGTGTAAACTTAATGGCTTTTTGCAGCAAATGGACCTGCAGGTAATAAATACCACCAAGTAAGGAAGCTGTCATTAGTGTAATGCAAATCTGATCGCGTTTTTAAGCCAACCCTTTCGAAAAAGTGGACCGGACTAAATTTCCATTGCTGGGATTCATCGGTGTAGTGCTTCTCTTTCCATGGCCGGTACTAGTACTCCAGTTCACTTTCTCGTGAAGTGGCCATGTTGACCACCGCGCCACTTGCATCTCTAGAGACGACGGGATGATCACGTTGAAACATTGAACCACTCACGTATGAACGATGCTCAGATTGTGCGTTCGCCTCGAGCAGAGGCACAGTAATCGTCTTCTAGACTTTAATTGGCGATCTTAATAATGGTAGTCTTGAAGATAAACTAAGCAACAGGCCCTAGTTGGTATCATTCACTTTCTTTACATTTGAACTAGAAGTCGCTTCACGCGAATGGTGTTCCAATGACGAAAGTGTCTGTGCTTTTAAGTTGGATATAAGACTCGGTTGATCGTTTCCTGTAAACACTTCGTGATCAGGGGTTAGTATAACAGATTTGTCATTTATGAAGAAATCAAAAGCGCGAAAAACTCGGGCAACGGCTGGATTCGAACCAACGACAGGAACTGCATAACCTTACGCGGAATGTGTTCTTCCAGTTGAACTACGAAGCCACATTGTGAGTTCGTTGAGTGCACATTAGGACCGCATTACTTTACGATTTCGCTGTCCTTAGTGTTCACCAAATCATTCAAGGGATCAGGTGTCACGACAGGACAAATAAGTAGTATGGCAAACTTATTAAACGAAAGTTTCATATGCAATTCCCATTCCGGTGCTTCGTTCTATCTGGGATTTTGTTTCTTGTTGCAGTCAATTATCCTCGTCGGTATAATTCAAAACCGGAAATGTACGTGAAACAGGCAGTGCTCCTCACTATTTGTGGGAACCGTCCAAGCCACATGACTATTGCTCATCTTGCTTGCGCTGTGATTTTTTCCATTTACTAGAAGTTTTCTACCATTGATGCGCCAAGCGCAGGATCGATAAAAATCAGCGAATGCAGACTACTTTAATCTCATGGTTTATCGGTCAAATATACAAGCCCCACGAATGGACGCTGTCACCGCGTCGTTATTCATACTATCCGCACGCAAACTGGCCGAAAGTCATCAGCTCAGGCCGACAGTTGTACGCCTCTCGTCACCTTCTGATACCCCATCAGCAACAACATAAACTGGCGAGCTAAATCCTCAGGATTGCAAAGTGACCATATATTAAACAGACTAAGTGCACCGAATAGGGCATAATCACCCAACCGTCATTCAGCACCACTCAACATTAGGATTCACAGTGTCCAAAATGACCCAAAAGTGCGTGTATTACTTGTTAAAGAACAGCGAAACATCAGTGACAAGAAAACTCACGGCTATCAAAAGTTCCGTTCTGTGCGCACCGCATGCGATTGCCAGTATTCCTTTGGATGCACCGTCCATTTTGCCTCCTATAAAATTATTTTCATATGCACCTTAATTACCCATCACGATTGGAGAACCCATTTGTTGGAAGTGCTCTACTATTGCATTCACGTGACTGGCTGTGAAAAAACCCTCAGATAAATGTATTAATCGGAAACTTCCCTTAAAGTTACTATAAGCTAACAACTTACTGAACGTTTGCAAGTTTCTCTACCACATATCCACACTCTACAGTCCCGATCCACTCACGCGAACGGTAAAATTGCGCCGGTTTATCACCAATATCACAAAGAATTCTTTGGATAGTAGGAATATTCGGGATAGTTAGAGAAGGAACGCGCGTCTGTTGAAACCAAGACAAAACAGTCTGAAGTGTCCTATATCCACATCCCCAGCCCTATACTGATGGGGCATCACCATATGTCCAGACAATTTGCATTACCTTGTCGTCTAGACCTTGTAGACCGTAATGGTAATAACGACATGCTCCTTGAAACCCCGTAACATATAGATTGGAACATCGCGTTGGCTCTTGTTCCAGAATACTTTGGAGGGTGAGCAACGACATTATACGTGCGTTTCTAGGCGGCTAATTAGAGCAATGTTTGCTAAAAAAAAAAGAAGGCTTGGGAATTACTCAGATGAATGTGGGGTATGTTCTGCGCGCCCGTGTACCGGCGTCTTTGGAGCGACGGGTTTCACACAATCCTGTAATGAAAAGATAGTATGCATGGTCTCAGAATTCACGTCAACAAGAAACTCAACGTAACCAGGGCACCACGTGAAGCGAATTCAGCAATCAATGACGAAACATAACAAACTGGGTTGTTGACGAAGAATAGGTAACCTGGATGTCAAAAGTTGAACAGGAGATAAAATATACCAAAACTAAAGCAGCTAAGGAAATTTGTCAGTCAACCGGGATACTTCAGCGTTAAAGCCTGTCGGAGTCAGCAGTGCGATTTATGTACGGATCTCGATAGCAAACATTTGGGCTAACCTGTTCAGCGGGCATGTTCCCATGCACGCCGGCGACAGGAAGCCCGATACATACCGAAGAATACAACCTATCACAACACATCGCACCTAAAAGTTAACAGCTTCGGTTGTCATTATTCACTTAATATCTAGGTACTTGTTTGGTCCACACTATTACTTAACGGCAAAGGTAACAAACTCTAGTGAAATATTGTTCAATTTAATGCTCTGGATGCTGATGTCTTGCCTCTTATGCTTATCGAGTACTAACCGTTTTGTTGCAATGGAAACTAGGAAGTTATGAGGAGGCACCTCACAGAAACAGGCGATCGAATGCAGGTATAGGCGTTATCGCAACCGTAATGTATACGTCAAACCGGTATGATCGTGCGTACGTATTTACGGTCTGGCTTCGTGGAGATTAGCCAGCCTTGAGCCGTAGCCATAGTTACTATGGCTCAAGCTGCCGTTGGTTTTGACAGCAGCCTACAAACTAGCCGATCAACAAATGATTATTCGATGTGTATGGAGTAAAACATACAGAGAAAAACAACGGTGGGGATTTATGTAGAACAGTCAACCTAATGGATGTTGACTCAGTACTGATTACGGTGCACCGCCGTATCCGAGAGCGGTTTTAACCGGCAACATGGATGATCGGGAACTCCCCAACCGTGCTTAACAGGGATGTTAAGGCTTTCATGGTCCCTCAACGCGTCATCGCCCGGTAGCCTTGCAGTCTTGTTCAACTGTGAGCGGCCGCATTGAACAACTAGCGATACGGAAAACATTCCATCATCAGGCAGAGTACATCGCCCATCCAATGTTGACAGTGCTTTCGTCACACCGATTATCGATGCAGACTTCCCGAATACTCGCCGAAGAATTGTGGCGTTGCTCACGTAGTCAGCTAATTTAATGTAAGTTAGCTGGTAAATGTTAGGGCGCCCACCCTGTGACCGTCCAAGGGCGCCTCCGTCGTGAAAAAGAAGAAAAAACCACTTGACTCAGTCCTACGTATCGGAACTGTTCAAAGCGGTCAAGACTTTTTAAACCGCTATGCACATGTGCGATCCTAGCTCTTTCTCATGATGTGGTGGGAATGTGTGGCCATGACGTGCCCTATAAATAAATGCCTTGTACTTGTCGCCTTAGCCGCACCCCCGTTTTGTAGCGGAACAAAGCTTCTTATTTTAAACGCGTCTTTTGGATTGTCTTGGGAGCGAATACGGGAACAGTCGCGGTACTATTCGGGACCGAGATTTTCGTGTGAATTACTACCAGGACGAGAATCCGATTTCATCGAGCGCACCACTATACCGAGATCGAACCAGCGTATCGTTTAGGAGGGTTTACAGCAATTTGGCGACGGAAGAACCCACAATGTCAATAACGTTCGAGCAGATGCAAACTCTCCTTCAAAAGCAGCAGAAACATTTCGAGCGAGCGCAGTTGAAACTAATGGAAACACTGACACAGAAGCTGAGTTTCCAGCAACCGACAGCAGGATCCAACGAATCCGTCAAACCCACTGCAGAATCTCTGACCAACTCAATCAGTGAGTTCCATTTTGATCCTGCAACTGGCACTACATTCAAGTCCTGGTTCAGAAAGTATGAGGATCTTTTCAAGGTGGAACTGTCAGACGCTGATGATGCTCGGAAGGTGACGCCGCTGCTCCGTAAACTGGGTGCCTCAGAACACGAACGGTACATCAACTTTATCTTGCCGAAGAACCCGAGGGATTTCAGTTTTGACGAAACCACTCAGACGCTGTCCCAAATCTTTGGCGGCCAGTCATCTCTGTTTAACATACGCTGCCAGTGCCTGAAGCTCATGAAGTCAGCAGATGGTGACTGGGTGACGTACGCTGGACCAGTCAATCGAGAGTGCGAACGATTCAAGCCTCGAACAATGACTGTAGATCAATTCAAATGTCTGATTTTCGCTTGTGGACTCCAGTCACCGAAGGAAGCAGATATCCGAACACGAATTCTGGCGAAGATAGAACAATGTCCCGAAGTTACCCTGCGAGATATCACTGCCGAATATCAGCGCCTAGAGAACCTGAAGCATGACACCGCTGTGGTCGAACAAAGAAGTCAATCCAACGTCGTTGTGGTCAAGAAGGCAAATAGAACAACACGACTCTGTGCAGACTACTCTACAGGTCTAAATGACGCTCTCGAGACACATCAGTATCCTTTGCCGATACCAGAGGATTTCTTTACGAAGCTGAATGGCGGTAAATGTTTCGCGAAGCTCGACCTAGCCGAGGCTTACTTACAATTGCCAGTCGCTGAACAGTTCAAAGAACTGTTAACAATTAATACCCACAAAGGACTTTATCGATTCAACCGTCTGCCATTTGCCTTAAAGCCAGCGCCAGCCATCTTCCAACAAGTGATGCTCACGGATATTCCCGGTGCGGCCGCCTACCTAGACGACATTATAATCATGAGTCACAACGCAGAGGATCTGGAACAGAAGCTGGACCAAACTCTTACTCGTTTGAGCGAATATGGCTTTCGACTTCGCGCCGACAAATGCAGCTTTGGAATGTCCAGCATCAAATACCTTGGATTCATTGTGGACAAAGACGGCCGACGACCTGACCCAGCCAACGTAGAAGCCATACAGAGGATGCCGCCTCCAACGGATGTGTCAACTCTACGGTCATTTCTGGGGCTGGTCAGCCACTACAGTTCCTTCCTCCCGGAACTCCATCGAATCCGAACGCCAATGAACCGGTTGCTTATGAAGGGTGTCAAGTGGGAGTGGTCAAGGGAATGTCAGCAATCTTTTGATCGCATCAAAGCCCTGTTGACTTCAGACCTCCTGCTTACGCACTACGATCCGACGCTACCACTTGTCGTGACCGCAGATGCATCCAACTATGGAATCGGTGCTGTGATATCATATACGTTCTCAGATGGAAAAGAAAAGGCAATCGCGCACGCACTTAGGTCGCTTACATCCCCTGAACGAAACTACAGCCAGATCGAGAAGGAAGCCCTCGCTACAATCTTCGCGGTGAGAAGGTTTCACAAAATGTTGTACGGGCGACATTTCTCGTTGTTGACGGATCACAAACCGTTGCTCGCGGTGTTCGGCTCAAGGAAAGGAATTCCGGTTTATACGGCCAATCGCTTGCAAAGATGGGCAACAATGCTTCTTGCGTACGATTCCACGATACAGTACCGTTCCACAACTAGTTTCGGTCAAGCTGACGCCTTGTCCAGACTCGTTGGATCACAGGCACCGAAAGA
This sequence comes from Paragonimus skrjabini miyazakii, assembly GCA_014338405.1. Lineage (NCBI taxonomy): Eukaryota > Metazoa > Platyhelminthes > Trematoda > Plagiorchiida > Troglotrematidae > Paragonimus > Paragonimus skrjabini miyazakii. Next base: position 11,858 of record JTDE01002362.1, on the reverse strand, counting down.
CGAGGACACAATAATAGCAGCGGTCAATATTGAACCTGATGTACACCCCATCTTCAGCGAGGCTGTCCGAGCACTCCCAGTGACAGCAGAGATGATCAAGGAGGCTACTAAACGGGACCCCATTTTGAGACAAGTGATGACGTTCATCCGCACTACTTGGCCGCACGCAGACCTTAATGGTGACTTACGGGAATACTTCTACCGTCGAGATGCGTTTACGATCGTGGACGGATGCATCATGTTTGCCGACAGAGTGGCAGTCCCTGAAGCTCTCCAACGACAGGTGCTCAAGCAATTCCACAGTGGGCACCCAGGGATCAACTGAATGGAGTCAGTGGCGCGCAGTTTTGCATACTGGCCTCGAATGGATGAACAAATTGAGAAACACTGCCAAAACTGCACAACGTGTTGTCTGGCTGCAAAAAAACCCTGTGAAATGTGAACTGCACACTTGGCCAGCAGCTCAAAGACCGTGGCAAAGGCTCCACATGGATTTTGCTGGACCACAAACGTATCTGGTTATCGTCGACGCCTACACCAAGTGGCCGGATGTTCACATCCTACGACAGCCGAATACGGACAACACTATACAGAAACTATCGGAACTCTTCAGTTGCTTCGGACTACCAGAGACGATGGTCACAGACAACGGATCTCAATTAACCTCTTTCATCTTTGAAAACTACTGTCAACGGCTAGTCGAACGGACAGGCTGAAAGGTTTGTCGACACCTTGAAATGAGCGTTGTTTAAGGCCAGAGGAGAATGTCCTCCAAGCCATGTTTTACAGACCATCTTGACCAATTACCGAACAACCCCGAATCCGAACGTTCCAGATGGCAAGTCACCGGCAGAATGCATGTTCAGTAGAAATCTGAGGACTGTTTTTGATATCGTGAGTCCGCATTCAAACAGAGGGGGTGGACGCAATGCAGAAATGGAAAGACAGTACAATCAAAGACACGGAGCTCGTGCACGGTACTTCACAATCGGCGAACCGGTACTTGTACGAATATTTCATGGACCGCTGAACTGGAGGAAAGGAATAATCGTCCGACGGCGAGGATCAGTCCTCTATGAAGTAAAAGTCGGCGAAACTACGTGTGCGGCACGCGAACCAAATTCGACGGAATCGCGGAGATGTACTGTACAACCACAAAGGACCAGCCGCGCAACTCGATATACTGCTGGACACTTTCGACTTGAATAAAAAAACGCCCTAACGAAACCGAACATTCGACAGAACCGACGTTACAGTCGCAGGACAATGAGCGCAAATATCCCATGCGGTGGAGACGGCGGACAAACAGATGCTGCAAACCGGTTAAACCCATTCAAGTCGATCCTCGGAAGCAGTCCTACGATTGAACCCAACAATCGTCAGGGGGGAGGTGTTAGGGCGCCCATCCTGTGACCGTCCAAGGGCGCCTCCGTCGTGAGAAAGAAGAAAAAAACCACTTGACTCAGTCGTAACTAGCGGAACTGTTCAAATCGGTTGAGACTTTTATACCGCTATGCACATGTGCGATCCTAGCTCTTTCTCATGATGTGGTGAGAATGTGTGGTCATGACGTGCTCTATAAATAAATACCTTGTACTTCTCGCCCTAGCCGCACCCTGTTTTGTAGCGGAACAAAGCTTATTTTGAACGCGTCTTTTGGACTGTCTTGGGAGCTAATACGGGAACAGTCGCGGTACTATTCGGGACCGAGATTTTCGTGTGAATTATTACCGGGACGAGAATCCGATTTTATCGAGCGCACCACTATACCGAGATCGAACCAGTGTATCGTTTAGGACGGTTTACAACAGTAGACCTAACGGCAATCAAATAGCAGGAACCTTTGCGCATTAACAATTTCCGGCGGTTTGATCTCAACAGCAAAGATAGCCTTAGGGCCTACCTAATTGTGTAATACTATCCTACAACTGCACGGCTCTTAGACTATCCTACGTTTCCGTCTGAGTTCACGGCTGTCCTTGTCGTATTCGGAGTCCGGAGGATCAGTAGACACCCGTTTACAAACTGTCAAATCGGTGGAAATCCACTCATCACATTTGAGGCGAACCTCCGGAAAACACCGCTTCGCAATAGGTTTGCATAGCTTTTGAGACTTTTGTCCAATGTTCTCCCCGTGACAACGAGAACGAACCATAGAACAGTGTGATGGCGTGTGCTTCTCGAGGGTCTACTAAGCTAAACTGAACGATGGCGATCACACCCAGTCATCCACGCTGGGTTGGCCAGAGACAGCTGAGGGTCTGCTGATCCTCCGGATTGACTGGCACCTTTTTACGTAAAAAGTAGTGGTTTCAGTCCAATGCCACCTAGTCGCTACATTACAAAGGAGGCTTCTGGGCCGAAGACACTGGATAATAACCCTGACCATCCATTCCTTTAGACACGGGCCTCTTGGCAGTATCTGTACAGATAAACAACCACCAGTACTCACGAATACTCCACCACAACGGGGCTGGGCTCCCACGTAATGTGGCGGCTTGCTTATCTCGACGACTCATTGGGCTCGACTGAACGCTATGATAACCGCATCGACAGGGTCATTAATCCAAGGCAGGTCAATAAGTAAGGTTCTGACGAACCAAACTCCCCTTCCTTCACGATGGGGGTTGGGAAAAGGTTATTGCAAACAATTAAATTCAGCCGTGCACAACGATTTCGCATAAAAATCAGGAACAGGCCCGCACAGTATGCCTTATTCATCTAACAATTGACGTAAGACAGCTGAAATTGAAAGCGTAAATGGATTATTAAATCAAAGATGAAACAAATATCACAAAATATAACATTCTCCATCGCCAAGAAAAGTAAGCAGACCGTAAGTGGTAGGTCACAGGGAAGTAACTGATTGGAGATACAACGTTTGGTAATAAGTGTCAATATGCAATAAGTATGTACGTCTCTATTTCTAATGTGTGAATAAACACTTCGTTGCTGTTTCATTAATGTTTCAAGATTACGTGGGTGATGTTTATTAGGGGATCAGGAGTGTTGTGTAGTAAACTGGGGAAATAGTGTTATGCAGTTTCGTAATGTGGACATGATTAGGGGGTACGAATGTGTTTTCTCAGGTCGGAAGTGTCGATAATCCCTGTAAGGACGTCTCAGTCATGACTTCTCCTTTGGGCGGCCAGTTGATGGACAGGAAATGATTCCTCCCTACCATTAAGGAAGGGGATGTATGCGTACTGAGTTGCACTAAAGTGATTCAACCTCCTCGACAAGTGGATCATAATTGGACTCCCTGACATTCTTTTTTTAACAATACCAGCCTAGGTTTGGTGATCCACATCGGAAAAGTTGTTCCGCAGGTCGGCCTCTGTTTATAAAAGATCAGTCTTCCAAGTGGTATAGCAGTAATTGCAATACACGAGTGATCTGACGGATTGTAATTCATGAGGAAAAACGGGTTCCCATTAGCCGGTTATCAAGTTACGAGATTTCAAGGCGAGCAGTACAGTTTTCCGAAGCGTTCTGTTTGAACATTCTGCTTGACAGTTACCCTGGGGGTTGTTTGGTATCGTTTTGCTTGTTGTGACTCCTCTTTCGTAAAGAAACTTGAACACTAGTCGACATGAATGACGATCCATGATCAGAGTGAATGTATTCAGGAGTGCCGAAAAACGAAAACAACTGACGAACATCTAATAGTAGTCTCGCTAGCGTGGTCGGTACAGGCAGAAGCAACAGAAAAGCGAGAATATTAATCGATAGTTGTTAATAAGTAACGGTTGTGGGTTACTAATGAAAGGTGACCCTTAAAACTAATCAAGAGTTTCTCGAATGGTTAGGTGGTTTTCATAAGCTTGCTTCGAGCTTCGGAGAAGAATAAGGTTTGATTTTGCAACACTGAACATTTGAAGATGAGACTTCGAACTCCTTAAACAGAGAAAGGAAGGTTTCTAGCGCGCACAAAGTACTTCAACCGAAAAACACCTGGGTAATGGACAGATTTGTGCAGTTCTTTTGAATCGATATTTGTCAGTAGCGCTCCGTAACAACTATGAGAGGGTGCACCTATGGTTCGATTATCCTTACCAGGTCGGTACACGACATCGAACTCGAATGGCAACAGTTCCCGCTTCCAAGGTTAAGTTTTGTCGTTTTTGCTGTTCCCTCTGTGCTGATTGCCGTAAATGAAAGCGACAGAACTTTGATCGGTAGCAAGTTTAAAATAGTTACGAGGTAGTAAGTGCTTCTATTTATGTGTGGATTCCAAAATAGCTCACGCTTCTTTTCCTACGGCGTAGTGGCGTTATTCACTGGACGACAGACTACGTGAGAATAAAGCTACCGTGCCACCCTTCTAACTCAGAGTGGCTGCGATTGCCACATCAGAGGTGTCCGTTTCGACAATCAAAGGGATGTCGCACTGAATGGTAGTGATTGCGGTTTTGAGCAGCTCGTCTTTTAGAGCTTCAAATGACTTTCTGACTTCATTGGGTAGAGGGAATGTGTTACTGTGTACAAGGATATGGTTTTCCTTTTACGGAGAAGTGAGGCATCCACCGTGAATAGTAGGCGAATAATCTCACCACTGGTTGCTGGGAGTTTAGGTTAAAAGAAAGGTGATAATTCTTGTAGAGGTTTTAGGCGATCTGGATCTGGTTTGGTGCTGTTCTTGAACACCTCATAACCTAGGGGTTTGATTTGTCTGGTGGCAATGATGCTTTTTGGTTCATTGAAAGTTAACCTGTATTTTTCGGCCATGTCTAATAATTCCCGAATACTTAGGTTATGTTCGGCGAAGTTTTCTCCATATTGGATATTATTGTCTACGTAAAGAAAGATGTCTTCTAACTGTTCACGTACTATTATTATTGTCAATAGTTCGTTGAAAGCATGTGACGCCGAATGGCAGCGGACGAAACTGGTACAAACGTCCACAGGCCTCCAAGGCCGTAAATGGCTTTTTCTCTTAAGTGGGGGCTTGATGCAAAGCACTCCCGTAGTAATGTGTTTGTTCATCGTCGATTTTTGGTAGTGGATAGGCATTTGAGAGGGTACATCTGTTGATCGTTTGGCTATATTTAACGACCATTCTTCTTTTGTGCCTGTCGTTGGCGACTACCAAGACTTGGGCTATCTAATGGGAAGAGGGAGGCTCGATGACTCTTCTAGCAGACAGACGGCGAATTTCATCATGCATAATTTTTGCGTCGACTGGACTGTGCCCCCTGGATTTTTGTTGCGATTGTCTTTAAGGTTTCACATTCGGTTCTGACAAATACGAAAAGGGTCGATGTGGGCTGAGGTCAATGAATAGAGTGAAAAAGGTGAGTTTGTTCCATCGAATGGGATTTCAACGTTTTTGTGAAATCTAAGAAAGTCTTGACCAGGAAGAACGTCTGCATATAAATGTGGTAGAACTGATAATTTGACTCTCATACGTAGCATGTTTATACCTGATGTGCGCCAGGACGTGACCTCGCGTGTCACTTGACAGGCCGGTATAAGCTATTGTTATCTTACTGCGGGGTTTGTAAACTTTCCAGTCGTTTTGTAGCACTACAGAAGACGCTACATAACTTTCAGAACTGCCAGTGTCTACCAAAGCTTAGAAACGAGTTCCGTTAACTCCGAGGCCAACCACATCATTCGAAAGACAGTTTAGAACAGGCCCTGACGTGATAGTCGAAATGGATGGACGTGTGATAACAAAGCAGGGCTGTTTCTTCCGAGACATCAGGCAAACCTTCTGAAAGTATTCTATCTTTGCACATCCACTGCATGACGCATCTGGAGCAGGGCATTTCGAACGAGGATGTTTGTCATACCTACAATAGAAACATCTGTCAATCGATGAACTGAAGGCTGCCACGTCAGGCATTTTGACAGGATTGGGCAAATTTTTTGAAGCCTCTGTTTCAGTTGTGTGGGAATTAGTCGGAGCAGACTGGTGTAATTGGGATTGTTTTCCTTCCAGTTCATGGGATATGGCCTGACCAAAGACAGCCTAAAAGTTCAATGCTTTCTGTTGATTTTCAAAATGTGGCAGTTTTTCAGTTAGCTGGAACCGTCGACACAAGCATGAATGGCCCAATGTACTCCTGCCATACTGCTCGCGTCTACGGTCGGTGGAAAACCGAGGGAGAACAGTCGGAAATGGTTCAAGGGAGCAGGGTTTGGAAGGTTAATAATCATAGGCAAGCAGGAGAATTGGGGACCGGCCAGTTGCAATCGACCTAATAGGATCGTAGCTTTGTTCGCATCCATCGTAGGCGGACCTTGCCGAATTTTGAGTTTTCCAGCGTCCGCTCGCGGTGCGCGGCCTTGGCGTCCCGGTTTATTTTCAGTATCTAGAATATACGGTGTTTACTAATGAAAAACGATAACTTCACTGGGATTCCGCGTCCATTATGTCCAAAAGAACGAAGCGTTTCCTTTTTTATAGAAGAAAATCTTGCTGACAGCGTTCGCCGTAGGTGAAGCCATCTAAAATCAATTAGGTAAAAACATGCAACAACAATAAAAGCTAGATACGACGGACGTCTACATAGTCTGCAAATCGCACCGGCCTGCGCAGCTCTCGACCACGCCTGTTCCGGAGACTAGGCTCCGTCCAGGCGGGCGGAGTCGTAACCGAAATTGGATCTGTACCAACGTTAGGCAATACACTAGCTGTTGAGGATGTTATTGGTCGTGAATCAATGACCACATCAGGTACCTTTAAAAACGCTGGCTTCAGTCTATAGATAGAGATGATCTCGCGTCTACCCTTGCGTTCCAACACGAAAGTCTTATCATAGCGCATGAGTACGCGAAATGGGCCTGTATACGGCGGGTGTAAAGGTCGTCGAGGACTAACTGCCCGCACCAAAACGTGAGAACAAGTTGACAGACGAGAATCGACGTACGTGGGCGTCGTCTGTTCTCTTGGTGGGGTCGGTCGGAGTCGTCTCATGTGCTGGGCCAACCGCCCGCCGTAATCCGCTTAGTTGATGAGTCCAGTTGCGCGTGAGGCAACCATCTCTCTGGGTAAACGTAAGGAGCACCCATAGACTAACTGGGCGGGGTGGTATGCAAGTCGCCCTTCAGCGTGTTTCGGACACCTAACAAGACCAATGGCAGAACCTCGTGCTACGAAGGGTTGTTGCTGGTGGATAACGAACTTTTTAGTTGCCCATGAAAACGTTCAACTAACCCGTTGGCTGCTGGGTGGTAAGCTGTCGTGCGAATTCGACCACAGCCTAGTGTGTTGAGAAGTGACTTGAAGGTTACGTCAAAATGGGACCCGCGATCGGTGGTCACTACGGCGGGACAACCAAACTGGGCAACCCAACGCTCCAGGAATGCTCGTGCGACGGTTTCCGACAAGCAATTCGTAATTGGTATGGATTCCGGTCATCGTGTAAATCTATCTACACGTCAAGATATATGTACACCCATTTGAGGGTGGCAAAGGTCCGACTAGGTCAACATGTACGTGGTGGAAACGCTCATCGAGGGCTGCAAAGCTCCCTACTGGGGTACGTGTGTGACGGTGAATTTTAGACCGTTGGCATTGTATGCACGCTTTGGTTCATGTGCGGACGTCGCGATTGACATTGCGCTAGACAAAGCGCTTGGTGATCATTTTGACTGTCGAACTTATGCCTGGGTGAGACATGTTGTGCAACGTGACAAAAAATTCGGCGGCGGAAAGCCAGTGGAATAACTGGGTGAGGGATGCCTTGTGAAGTGTCACAAATAATCATCCCTTCGGATGAATTAATGGGAACGCTCTCTAACTTAAGGGAACTGGACCGACGAAGTTGTTCTGCCTCCGGATCGTTGTCCTGTGCAGCTGCGATTGCTACCAAATCAACTGAGCTGTGTTGTAACATTGATGCGCGAGAGAGCATCGGCGACTGGGTTCGCAACACCTGAAATGTGACGGATATCGGTCGTGAACTGAGCGATATAATCCAGGTGTCGGGTCTCTCTAGGGGAGTACCTATCGGTTGTCAAGCGTAAGGCGTACGTTAGGGGCTTATGGTCTGTGAAGACGGTGAAGTCCCTGCCTTCAAGGACATGTCGAAAATGGCGGATGCCGAGATATATCGCCAACAGCTCCTTCCTGAAAGCACTATACCGCGACTCATTTGGCTGCAAGCGTTTAGAGAAAAAGGCTAATGGGCACCAGTCGTCACCGAGTTGCTGTTGCAGGACTGCTCCTACAGCCACGTCTGATACATCCACAGTTAGCGCTAAAGGGGCGGATGGGTGATGATGATGTGACAACGATGCTATATTGGCGATAGCTGTTTTTAAACTAACGAAGACCTTTTTGCTGCCGTTCTAATCAAAAACGAGCGAACCTTGCCTCCGAGCAGGTCGGTGGGCGGTTGCATTAAGCGTGCACAATTAGGAATGAAACGACGACAAAAATTTACAAGACCATCAAGACGGCGAAGTTGCTTGAATGGGGTGGGCCCCGCGTAATACACTATTGCTTGCACTTTACCGGGGAGAGGTTCGATCCCGCTCGTGGATATACTGTGATCTAGGAAGGTTACGCTCGGCATCCCAAACGAACACTTAGCTAGGTGTACAGTCACTCCATGATGCGACAAACGGGCGAATAATGAACGCAAGTGCGCGCAATGTTCTTCCTGTGAGGAGCTAGCGACCAAGATATCATCCAAGTATGGATAGACACCGTCCAGTCCATGACACACGTCGTGAACAAAACGTTGGAATGTCTAAGCAACGTTGCTGAGACAAAACGACATACGTGAAAATTCGAAAAGTCCGAACGGTGTTATGACCGCTGTTTTTGGGGGCTACAGGAATCTGGTTATACGTACACACTAGATCTATTTTTGTAAATATCTGCGTTCCTGATAGGTTTGCTGTCAAGTCTTGAATATGCGGAATTGGGTACATATCAGGAGTAGTCATGTTGTTCAATGCTCGGTAGTTGCCACATGGGCGCCAGTCGTTATCAGTCTTTCTGGACACCATGTGCAACGGCGAAGCCCAGGGACTATTAGACGAACAGATAATGCCTAGTTGAAGCATATGCTCAAATTCGGCTCGAGCAATTTTCAGCTTATCGGAAGCTAAACGGCGTGGGCGACTTCGAACTGGCGGCCCTCGTGTGACAATGCGGTGCGCGACGTCGGTTGTCACGGCCGGTAGTTCGTTGGCGGGGCGGACCGGTTGGGGGAATTCGGATAAAAGTTTCCCGTAAGGCTCGCCCACTACGGGAT
>JTDE01002361.1:87944-98402 GCA_014338405.1 Paragonimus skrjabini miyazakii | reverse complement strand
TTGATAGTCAAACATAGTCAGTGGTAAATACATAGGGTCGCCACAGAGTCCCTCCTTTGGAAGATAACCGAAGAGTTGACTCCGGCAGTGCAATAATTTATCACTTATTCGAAGTCGTTGGCGCGGGCATGAATGGCGTGGTTTACTCTCGCCACATAGTTTGTGCTGGTGGTCAGTGAGAGAAGACGGAAAACGATTGGAAGTAATCGAACGTCCATAGTTGATAATCAAAGTTGGTAACCACGAGCAACTGGTGCACTCGAACGGGCTGTTGATAATCGACATTGATGCAGTAGAGAATTTGACTGGTTTCGGCGCAGTGCATAATGAGATCGTGGCTTTGGTCGCGTCCATCATAGACAGTTCTCTTTCAAGTACCTCATTGAATTCCAATTTTTCGTGCGTTCCTTGTGAAGTACGACCTCGCCCACATCTCACTCAAATGTTGAATGATTATTCCACAGTATCTGAAACATGCAGTGCTCCTTAATGATAAACGATGACCTCATCGAATATCCGCTTCTACCATGGTAGAAAATAAGATTTTCCTTTTTTGACAAATTTTTCGTTGTCAAAGACCATCGCGTTTGTGTTGCGTAAGACTGATTGGATGAGAAAATACAACAAAAACTATATGACAAACAGTTTTGTGATCTTAAAAATGTGCCGGAACATCATGAAGACCACAGAGACGTTAGTCTTATTTCTTTCACATTCAAAATGCGCACAGATATCATGTTGCGTCTACATTTGCAACACAGCGAGGACCAAATACGTGACGAAGAAGGAGGGTTATAACCTACCCTCCAGCATGTCGGTCAAACAGACACTGGAACGTCGACAGTTCTCTTCGCAGTCAACCGCCATGATATTTCGGGACTTAACAGTGACTTTTGATTTGGTTGGCCCACGTGTTCTCTAGGATTGCCTCCATAGTAGATGATTCCCTTTCGAAGTATGTGGATTTGTTAAACCTGGTGTGTCGGCTATGTTTGGAATGCGCGTTCAGGAACAGCTATCTCGACAACTTCTCACTTCGAGTAGCGTTCGACAGGGCTTTTGATTTTCCATTCCCATTCAATTACGTGAGACGTGATATCCGGGAGGGAGTATCCACCGCCTCCGAGGGTTTCGGAGTCGATCCTTTGTCAGTTAATAAGTTGTTTAATATGGAGTGTGAAAACGACGCTGCTATGCTTAGTTCTCTCATCAACAACATAGTGATCGGTTAAACGAAATGGCTGTTCTGCATGATTTACACTTCACAGTGTAAAGTGTTGCCGCAAGATGAGGTTGGTCCTGATCCACTATTGGTTTTTGTGAGCAGGCCGCCCAAAAGCGTTACGCGCTTCCTCTAACTGATTAGTTTTATCTTATCAGCCTGTGATATTATTGATGAGGTGCCTTGAAAAATAGTGTAAACACAGCGTTTGTATATATATATATATATATAATGTATATATACATATGTATATTCATATATTGGTGGGTGGGTTTGCAATGATACGTTGGGTATGGTGAGCATAAAACCCAGGGTTTTCTTCCGAAGTACCCAGCGAAATAGACTCTAAAATATAATAGCTTTACATAAGAATTATTATCGTTAGACTACCCTATTGCCTCATTTTCTGTTGCAGAAGATAGAATGTCTGCGGCTTCACCCAGTGAGCTAGACGATGCGCTGCTAATGAAATTGGTACGTCTTCTCGTTTTGTTTATCTCTTCTATTGTTCTTGTTTTGATATTTGATGTCTGATCTACTTCGTATCATTACACCATCTACCACACACGTTGAGCTCCACACTATTCTAATAACCATATTTCGTTCTTGGTCATCGTTGGTGTCTTCAGACATTCACCCAAACGAGGCGAAATAAAGTTTTCAGTTTCGTCGGTTGTTTCACCACTTATGCGTGCAAGGTTGTTGTCTACTATTTTGGAGTAATTAAGGCAGCCCAAGTGGCCGTCATGATCCCCATTCGTATGTCACACTATATCACTGGTGATGTACGCCTTCAGCGTTGCTTTCTAAGATCAATAACTGAAGTGATCGTTTAGTGTAACTGTCATGTTAAGCTGTAATCCAGAGTGTCACACTCAAATGTTCTTTCGATTTTTACATCCCTGGATAGCTGAGTTGTTAATTCGAATAATTCTTTTCAGCGTTGAGTCGCGCTCTTAGGTACTGTGGTCTGGACGACCGTTGCCCCTTGATAATAGTCCGCGAAGTTGCAGAGCGTGAACGTGTTAAGAATAAAAACCAAACAAAAGCCTTCATTATTACTACGGAGCTTTAGGCTACTGAAACGTAATTTTGTGTGAGACGTTAATTGCCGTAGGTAGCAAAAACAAAACACGTCAATTAGGTAAGAATTGTGATCAGGTTAGAAAGATGTGCTATCTTTGTGGATGATGTGATTGTTGAGGCCTTACTAACTGTTTCAACGCGCCCTCTCTCTTAATCAAAAAGTAACTTGTTTCAAAAGCCATGATCAAACTGCATGTTCAAGCCACCAGGCAAAAACTCACAAAAATGTCATTTCCTCTTCAAACTGACTACAGTATAAACGTTAACTAAATTGCTATGTTCTCCGGGATTTCGCCAAATTTGCATATTCTGTCAGCGGGTTGATGAATGATCTTTTTCTCTACACAGGAATCAACCAAATGGCAGGAACGCAGCGATGTCCTGGATGTGATTGGCAAACATATTCTCTCTGCAACCTTACCATCAAGTAGCCACAATGTAATCGTGAAAAGCCTTTTGCAGGTTTGTGTTAGCTGTCTTCCCCACCTTGGTTTTTATTCTTTTCTAATGACCGTGTTTATACGGATGCGATACGAAAACCAGAATTGTCCACCGTAAACAAGCGTTTGTAGCTAATTGTCGGCGTGGATTATGTTGTTTTAAACAATATGATAATGTACATTCGTACCCTTAACAACCTTTTCATACAATGCATTGTAGAAGTTAAATACTGGTTTTTTTTTGAAGGGAACTGTCGGGATATTCGGTTGTGATAGGTGAGTCATATGCTATACGTTCGTGTGCATGGGCTCACCATTGTTATGTCATCTTAAGTGTTTAGTGATTAGGCCTTAGTGTGTTCACTAGTGTTTGACAAACGAAGTCGCATACTGGCGCTAAAAATGATAGTACCTCGCTAGACAGAAGTAACCGAGGAATATAACTTGGGCTAGATTTCGCGGTTACGATGTTGCATAGTCGGCTTCGTTACCAACGAGATCTTTCTCGACCTCCGAAAGTCAAGGGCTATTAATGGATTAGAGACAACTCGACTTGAGTGAGTTCATCGCAAATTCATGTCACACGTGAAAATATGTCTTTCTACCTTCAAATGTGAAATCTGGTTAACGGTTTCGGCCCTGCTTAGTATGGCCGATAGTCGTGACTAGTATTCGTGTGTGTGCGTCTGTTTTCAACACCGTAATTTGGGTTATCTTCAAGTTCTCTAAGCCGTGTATTTTTTTTATGAACGCATGCTTCATTGCGCTACTACAGCTGTGTACTAATACCTATCGGATTGATTTTTAAAATCAGCTCAACTATTTTCAGATGGTTTTAGATTTAGTGGTAAAACCAACTTCGTGACTGAACCGACCTTTAGTGCTATGACATAACTTTCAAGGTATCGGGCAGTTGACATAGTTTGGACTCGTTGCTTTGGTAATTTTGCTTAGTAATCGTTGCTATCATTGTGGATCTACATTTCCATCTTCCGTGATTGCGGTAACTTTACCTATGGTTTTTTTTAGAATTTTTGATCTCTATCTTCAGGTATTTTTGTTAGCATCCTTGGAGGCTAGTTTTTCAATGGGATCACCAGAGGTGGTCAATGGAGCCGTCAGTTGTTTTTGTGGAAAACAAATGCTTGCGTCCAAATACATCAGTTGCGGTTCACATTGCAGAGTTTAAGCGTTTGTGATTACGAGAGCAATTGTGATGTTGATTTGTTCGTTTGTAGGTTATTGGTTCTGACAAGCATACCCAATTGGTGACCAGAGCCGCAAATATGTTGCAGCAATTCGCCGAACGTTTGGGCTCCAGTTTTGGTACGTATGCGGAACGTTGCTTGTCTGTTTGCTTGACGAAATTCAAGGATAATAATCGGAACGTTGTCCAAGCACTACGTCATGCAACACGAGCCGTGCTGGAAACGGTAAGTATTTTCATACGCATGCACATTTCCGTTCATTTTTAGTTCATTGGTTTTCCTGGAAGGGCTGGAGAGTGGTAAACTCACTATGTCACATGAAATTTTTAATTGTATGTTATGCTTTTTGAACAAGTCTGAGGTGCGATTATTTCAGCGCTCATTTAAATGTTTCATGACAGCCATGAGGTTTGATCAAAGCGCGTGGCTAGCGGGTCATTGACGACATGAGAAAGCGAACGGGCATTCTTTTCAGATATGATATCGAGGCTGTTTCTAATTTTCATTCAAGGATTGTGTTCTGATCCAAGATGACCATTTTTTTGTAGCTATTTCGGGGTATGTAGGTATTTACTGTAAGTCCTTTATTTGCAGTAGTTCCCCAACCCAAATTCTGATGGCTTAGTACTTGGGAGCCGTAGTCGCCCGTAAGTTTCACCCATTTACCCGGTATTTAGTGTGATGCCGCATAAGTTTCGCGGAGCTAGTTGTAACCACTGGTTTCCACTTGTTACAGGACTAACGCAACATTCTGCTGTAACCTGTGCCCGTAGGATTTGCTGATTTTTAAATAACCACAGCTAAATCTCTTATCTGTGAAGCTTTTCGCAAAAAGGTTCTTAATCCATGTTTGACTAACCACTGGCCTTATCATTGGCTTTAGACTGTGTTAGATTCGGATTGGAGTAATGGTAGAGGATTACTGATGTTTTCTCACTTCATCGGTTTTACGACAGGAGAGTCAAACGAGCGTTAGTCAGAACTTCTTTCACACGTGCCAGATGTATTTGTTCATCGGATTTCTCAACTAGTAAATCTCGATTATTTAAGAAAACACTTTATAGGACAATGCTTAACTAATGCAGTTAATCGACCGACTGCATATGCTAGCGCTACGATTGATCTACCGCTCACGGTAGCCACGAAACCCCTGGTTTTATGGACTAATGGGATCCTTACTACAGCTGAACTCGTAGTCACTGATCAAACTCTTTTTAGTGAGAGCAACCTCTACGGTCTTCCATTTACACTGCGTTTTTTTAATTTATGTGTAATTATGATCAAAATTAAACCAACAGTACAGACGGATGCTTGAACTCTAGGACGAAGGATCATTTGCCAAAGTGCGTTCAGAATGTGGATCACGCAGCCTAACGTTTTCATTCCAAGTATATGTATGCTTCCGGGATTCGCCATTCAATGGCCCTGTATTGACTACAAATCATCGGGTTAATCTCGACTCTCAAGCTATCGCATATAGGTAGTGTTGCTAATAATAGGAACGTGTATTTAGCACAACTTCTCTCTACCTACGTTGTTGTCGTCAGATTTTCAGATAGTGTACATATCACACCAAATGCGTTTGTTAGTTACTTGAATTTGCGGCTATCGAGACTATCGTTAAAAACGGATTGTTGTGTACTACTATTTACACTCTGGCTGATTTTCATTTATTTTGCTAGTTCGTGTGGTTTAGGCCTTGGCTGGATCGATCGCCTCAGGTTGTCGAGTGTCTTTTAAATTTGAATGCCTCTTTAAGAAGACTTAGTTTAGTCTACATACAGTTTTTCACCAGTGTTGTCATATTTTGTGATATTGACTTAATTAGTTTTGTTGTCCGTCCTAATGCACATATGGTCGATGCATGTGATGCGCTTGTTCCAAATTGTTGTTTACCATGAGGTGACTGGGCTGATGTCGACGTGGATTTCGTTGTCCAAGACGGTATTGAATTCACTGATCGCGAAAGCATGCCACTCCATCACACGTGCAGTGTCATCCCATGTTTGTAACTCTACCCGTCCGTGTTGTGGTTCCTCTCTTGTTGGCTTCTTGCGGTCATCGTTTTCTATGACTACATCTCACACGTTTGCCGATCAAAGCGACCTCCGGTGGAACGTTCTCCTAATCCAGTCGTCCGAAGTTAATCACCGTCAACTCCGTTGGTTCGAACACCGGAACGATTCTTAGGATGTATTTTTCTCTCCTTTCAAAGCAGATATAAACCAGAGGGAGCAAACGATGAAACTTAAAAGCATTCACACTGCTTGATCTGTTTAAGATAGGTCCTGAAGGTCAAGCATTGCTGAGTGGGGGCTCTTGCCCATTGTAGCCCGATAGCATATGTCGCGTGCATTTATTTTTCTACCACATTGCTATTGCGTGGTGATCTTTTTTTAGTGTTTCCACGTGTTTGTTTAAGGCGTTCTCTGTATAAGTTTTATGGTAAGCACGCCGGATTGTAGGATTGGGAATAACTTTCCAAAGATACCTACTTTACTCGGATCTAGTAAGGTAACAGTGTACCTACAAGTATAAATATGACTTCCCCTAATTGCGGTAGCATAATGCGCTTGTGTGCGATGTTTCTGTACTCCCATTCTTTGACTCCTCTTATCTTAGTCTTGTGCATATTTTTTGTTCCTCTGGTTTGTTCTATTCTGTTAGATGCCATTAGAATTGGGTACTACACAGGTGTTAGTCGGGATGAGCCACTCATCGGCAAGCATTCAGGCCGAAGCAACGGAACTTCTTGCACACTGTCTTTGTCTACACAGCCCTCACGGACCATTTCCGGATAGGCTGAGCTCGGCTCAGCGACTTCGACACGTGAAGCCGCTACTGCCCGTTTTGCACAGCCTTTGTCAACATCGGACGTCCGCGTGTCGAGAGGCTGGTTGTCTGGCGTTTGCGTCTGTTCAACTCTTTCTGGACGACAACCCACAACAGTTCGAATCGCTTATTGAGGGTATGTTGGACGAACAACGCCGTATCAAAGTGGCTGTATGCTTAGACACGTTGCGAACGGCAACATACGAAATAACAAAAAAATCGAAAACCGTTGGTCATACGTCAGTTGGCCCCCCAGTAGATCGACGAAAACAGAAAAAAGACAGCAAGTCAAAAAAAAACTCAACGGCTGTCGCTGATGCCTCCACGTTGGAACACATTGGTGAGTTATACAGTGTTTGCTGTTTCTGTCTTTTCTGAGCCTTGTTCTGGTAGGTTGCCTGAGTACTGTCTGCAATCGATCATGGCCGGATGTCTTCGTGTGACGCTTCTAGCAATCATTAAGTGAGCCCAACGGGTCAATGATCGATACTCCCACATTACAGATTGAGTAAACTATACCCACCACATTTACATTTGTTAGGTTTCGGTTACGATTCAACACTCAGACTAGCACTCTGAGACTGCTTACGCACGCACACGGTTTTTACGCTTTCGTAGACAACGATTTTTTGTACGTACAACACATGTTTGGTTTGAAACAGTTATTTTTCAACAGTTGAAAAAAATCAGTCGGATGTGATAAATTGACAACAGCCTCTCTCTCATATTTGTACTGACACATCGAATTAAAATGGATTATGCCGTTGCAGAATGGAGTGT
This sequence comes from Paragonimus skrjabini miyazakii, assembly GCA_014338405.1. Taxonomy (NCBI): domain Eukaryota; kingdom Metazoa; phylum Platyhelminthes; class Trematoda; order Plagiorchiida; family Troglotrematidae; genus Paragonimus; species Paragonimus skrjabini miyazakii. The sequence goes on along the minus strand of JTDE01002361.1, from coordinate 90,834 downwards.
GGCTTCCATTTATCGATGTGTCAAAATTCAGACACAATATCCTTCAAACACGTGTTTGGGATCGTCTGAGCACCTTCATCTTATCAATCGCAAATATGACAAAGCGGACCGGGACGAAGTGAATCGTTAGTGTCTCACTTTCCCTACAGCTCCGTTATGTATGGTGAAAGTTAACAAGGCGATTAAAGGAAAGTTTGTTCGGCTCAAACTAAAAAGAGAGCAGTTTAAAATAGCGTATTGTTTGTATAACATTAGAAGGCAGTTGAACCTCAGCTGTCATAGTTTGACCGTTCTATGAATCACATAGTATATGTCATTTAGGCCATCCGAAAACTCTGAATTCCAGGGTTGAGTACATATCACCAAAATCGACGATTACTATAGGCGGAGATGAGTCGTGGATAGGTGAATGGAAAACAGTAAGCTTTGATTATGCAGAAAAATAGATTCTGATGAATGAATACAATGCTGGCACGATTTGAGAAAAGGCCGAATATTGCTGTCCGTGCCCGTTTGGAGGTGCTTCATTGGTGGTCTTGACCACACTTAGTTTCCGAAAGAGCAGTGATTTGCACAAGCGTATGTGCTCCTAGTTTCTACAACTGTTGAGCCTGATGCTTCCAGTAAGATATCAGCTATTCACTGTATACTACTAAAGCTGCTATGAATTGTACAGCATAATATTATTCCAATAGATTGGCCTCCACACAGTCCGGATTTGAACCGTATTGATCACCTTTGCGGGGTGGTAGCTAGACAAGTAGACGGAAACAGACTTACATATACACTTAACTTGGAGCCAGCTGGTAAATGTTATGCAAGAGGATTGGAGTGAAATTCCATAGTCGCATCTGCATTCCTTGCTAAGTAGTGTGTTCTGTTAGAGCGTGGAAGTTCGTAGGAAAGATGGAGGTCGCATTTCATTTTGGAGCGCCATAGTCCACTTCATCTTTAACTGAGACAGAGCAGTTTTAGTTTACTAAACCGATTGGATTGTTTTCAACTGTCGATAATAACCTAAGTTTCACAAATACACACGTTTGCAAAAAGAATTACCCGTAAAACTACGTGATGCACGCCAAGAACTTTTGTATCTGGAGTTTTTCTGAGTAAGTGTGTGGACTTCGAGAGCAACCCGTCCACTCTGAGGCTAGAACTCGTATATTTATCACCAAGTTACCCCTAGCTAACTATAGTTCGATAATTTCAATTTATCTTGCAATCGAATCGAGAGTACTTACTCTATGCTGTTACGCTTTTATAGGAATTCATCTCAAGACTTCTGCTTTCTGTGGAAGCGGACTAGCAGATTTATCAGAATGCAAGGCTGTGTTTCACTGTTGTTACTGTTCAATTTAAAATCATCCGGATTCTCAAATTCCTGCCACTAAATGTTGGTGGTTTTCAGATTGTGATTGTCTTTTGTCTCCTCACACACAGTTACTTCGCCACCCAAATCTCATTGTCGACGTCTTCCTTTGCGTGAGAGACAAAATCAACCGGATTCTATGCAACGGTCAAATTCAGACAAAGAATGCGGAAACTCCAAGTCTTCCAAAAACTTACGGGCCGTCGGAAAATCCAATCGTCAGGTATCCGTGGTGTCCGATACACCATTGACATCCTACGATATGCTGGACGATCTTTCGGAGTATGTACGGGAAGTATTCTTTCATGTCTAGTGTGTTTTGTGAACCACTGGATTCAATCACAACACATACGTGGTTAATAATTGTAGTGCGCCTTCACTTTTAGCACAATGTCAAGCATCCAAACTCGTTCAACATTGTTTTCTAGGGAATTATCAGTGATAGGATTGGTAATTCGGGGTAACTTTCTCGCATTATAAGTACGATTGGCTGTGGTGATTCTGCTCACTTCTTCTTTTTGCCAAAGTCGTTGATAGTGTTGGGGAAAACGTAAATTTATCGATAAGGCCAAATTATTTCTTAAAAAAACGACTGAGTTATAACTCGAGCGTAAAAGAATCTTTGTTAAAACTAGCCAACGAATATTGTGTGGTGGATTGTCTTTCAGAATGATATACTCCGTTCACTATTGTAACAGTTCTTTTATCTCTGAAATTCATAGTAGTTGTCTTAATCAACATGTCAATATTCATGGCACCTGTGACTGTGCGCCGGTTGACAGATTATTATTAATGGGTGGTGAATCAGTGCATAATGATGCCAATGTACCCTTCATTTGTACATCATCCTTTGGCACATCATAAAGTGACTAGATGCTAGTGAGGTGTAATCGCTTGCGCATCTCAACTACCTGTTGAACGGAATTGTGAATGCTTTGATGATCACACCGACAACATAACTCATACTGCGCTTGCTAGACCATAGTCTTCCGGTTTTCCTGGTCATGATAGAATTGATCTCTTAATCAGATGAATTTGCTTCAGTCCACAGCAATCTAATGGCCGCCTTGCTCTACAGGCTTTTGAAACCATTACTTTCATTGAGAACCAACAACATCCTTATGCACTACTGACGAGCTCTAATGAGAGCGAAACTCGAATCTAGTGCTTGTTTTCGAAAGGGGCCGACTGGAAAGTCCATGGGAATGCGACAGCTGCGATCACTTGTGGGTGATGTTCAATCTATATGAAAATTAAAATCCCTACTACTCATCAGTAATCAAATACCGCTCAACAAGTCAATAATTTCTGTGATTTCAACTTGGACAGAAGTCCTAGTCGAGGGATCATCGATTGGAGTTAACAGACAGTAACTGTGTCTCCTCTCGAGGCGATCGGGCAACCTGACCATTACTCACAAGCGAAAGTGGATGAGCGTTCACATATGATAATTCGCAAGTGCCTAATGTGAGGTCAATGGCGCAGTGGTAAACACGGTTGTCTCATGAACAGCATGCCCGT
>JTDE01002361.1:73758-87844 GCA_014338405.1 Paragonimus skrjabini miyazakii | reverse complement strand
GTGAGATCAGTGGCGCAGTGCTAAACACGGTTGCCTCATGAACAGCGTGTCCGTGGTTCAAGTCCCGGCAGTGGCGATGATATGCACTACTGACGAGCTCTAATGAGAGCGAAACTCGAGTCTAGTGCTTGTTTTCGAAAGGGGCCGACTGGAAAGTCTATGGGAATGTGACAGCTGCGATCAATTCTGGGTGATGTTCAACTTGAAAATTAACCAAATCCCCGACTACTCATCAGTAAACATCCTTATTGACAGAAGTGGTCAACACTGATGCTTAACTATCCTAAGACCGTGAAAAAGGAGAGCCTTAGTTTAAGGATACATGGGAAGGAAGGCATATGAAAAGCCACTTAGGTCTAACCTGAGACATTCAATATTGAAATGTATACATTCCGCTTCTTTGCGACTTTCAGTTCCTAGTTTCCTCATTCCACGATCAACTTGCTCATACATCTATGGTATCCACAGCTCTGAACTCGATTGACTACCATCTCTCCTATTTTCTCCGGTCACGATGGCCACGGCTCGAAAAGCGAACACTCTCTGCCGGGCTTTATCTGTTAACCTACGTTCATTTTTCTATGTGAAGTCACCTTACGCCAATTAGCTGAGGCACTAGTAAAGAGTGACTAACGTAGAAGACGATTATTTAGTACCTATAATACTGGATTCAGGCATTTAAGTGCACATTTACTTAAAGACAAGGTGAAGTTAGGTTAAACCATTGTTACGTTTTGTTGTTGTTGTTGACAACAATCAAGATGATCTCGTCTAACCGTCACAGTCAAATATGGGTTTTTCAACTTCAAGGATATTCTTCAGTTGGTGACACCTCATGCGAGGGATTAGACTCGAAAATTGACAGTGCGGTTGCATCCCTTAGCTTTAAGCTAACTGTCGCCATGGTCGCCTCATGTTCACACCCCTTAAAATTCAGAGGGATGTTATAGAAAGCCTTGGCTGACAAAGGCTTTCCTAGCCTTGGAGATACGAGTCTGTATTTTATTTCCCACCACTTGGTTGCTGTTGGCACGATTTTTTAAATACACGAACTGGTCATAATGCATCAGCTGGTTAAACAATGTAGATCGTCGATTATCATCATTATAACAGTCATGAAGTTGACCAGTAGGTACTGTGATTGGGGTCGCCGCTCATTTCAACAATGATGTAGAATATCTTAGAAGAAGTGTTGCCGAAAAGGTTATAAAGTAATACTGATGATAGTTGTAATAATAAAAAAACTAGGCAGAAGAATTATAAATGGTATGAATGCAGGTATGCCATTGAGTGGAACACCGCCATCTCGGATAGCGTTTCTAATCAGCAGTTTGAGTGATCACGAGGACTCTAGCAAGGTAGGGTAACACCTATCCATTTTGCTCAGTGGAACAGTCAGGGTCTTTATATTTCGTGGCCACGTTGTTGCTTGATCACCACAACGTGGTGGTAAATCGGGCCGTCGTATTTAATGTCTCCAGCGGAACAGGTAGACCACCACGTGCCATTGGCTGCAAGTAGTTTGAAGCACGTAGAGTAGAACTTTGACTTGACATTGTGTTTCATTTTACTCAGCTCGCTATGAGATTTAAACCCAGAGATTTTATTGAAATTCACGAACTGTTTGTACAAGCATCGAAGTTTCACATGTTTAAATGGCTCAACCTACAGTGCCCATTCATGTGTGTCCCAGTTATTTCGTCACAGCGCCAATCGACCAGTTGAAGGATGCGGATTGGAAAGTGCGTCTGGTCGTGGCCGAATCTATCAAATCCCGACTAGTTTCAAATCCTCCTTCTGGAGAAGTGCTGGTTCAGATTGTGTTGTTCATCTTAAAGAGTGAACGCCTACAGGACGTCAATTTGCAAGTAGGTAACTTCCAGTACTTGTTTGAACTCCATTTGCTCAATGGTGTAGCTTTACCTTTCGGAGGGTATGATATCCTGGATCTGTTTTGTTAAGTTTTTGTGTCCAGCCTGCGTGTACAGTTTTAGTGTAATTTCGTTCTGATTTTGACAGCAATCGTTAAACTTGGAAGACATAAGGTATGTTGCTATACTAAGCGGGTTCTGCTAGAGGATGTCTCAGTTGTACTACTGTAATGTCATTTATCTAACTTTAAAAATAGATTTTGAGAGATAACACCAACAGTTGTGCACCTATTTGACATCAAGTGTTTCCTCAAACAAGCATGTTTAATTTCATCGTCTTCACTGTAGTTCTAGCAACCAGTTGGTTTAAGAATGTCTCTCGCGTAACATGTCACTTCACATCTGTGTCTTGGTATATGTGTTGTTGGAATTGTATTCCCAGTTTTGTATTTTTATAACAGCCCCATAGATAGTGTTCCACAACAGTGACAGAAATATATCAAAGTGGTTCATACCGATACTTAGCTACTACACAATCATAGAACAAGGAACAAACAAAAACAAGTGAGTAGGAGAGATAGGACCTGCTTACTGCAACCCCTTATATCCAGACCCAAACATTCAAGATCAAGTTGGCTACGCTTTGCTACCAAACGCCTAGATTGCAAGTGAGAACGAGGTGGCATCTGAGGGACAGCTGTCCGCTCGCATTCTCCCCTGAAAGTTCTGGTTTCATGTGATTGGTTGCATTTTCGTTCAGGCATGCCATTACTAGTAATAACTTAGACGTGTACCCCGTGGACTACTTACTGAAACTTCATCCTCATACAAACCAAGTAAAACGCTTACCGGACTCTTTGTGTATTGTTGATTTCATGGAATTGGAAGCAGAACATTGGTGGTTATTATTTTTAACAAACGAAGTCATTCATGCCATAGTGTTCCAATCGTAAAACTAAATACCTTGTTTCTCCGTGCTCTCCGTGAATTCGCTCGATCTTCTAAGCATCACCTTTAGTTCTGTGTTCTTTAATCCGGTTACTCTTGTGCTTGAGGTGGACCATTCTCAAACTGCGGAAAACAACCTCCAGTCCTCTGATTTCTCTGGCGTTTCCACTGACGTACGGGCCGCTTTAAAGCCCAAAAAATTACTTCTGATCTCCAGATGGTTGATCATTCAAGATTGTATGAATGAAATCTAACGGAAAACATCACCACTATTTTTGATAGTTTTGTCACTGAGCTGTACTCGAACAATTAAGCGGTTCCATACAATGCCTTGGTGTGTACTAATGCGCACTTCATCTTGGTGCCTCGCGGTATCTCATTTTTGTTTTCTTCAAGTGCTGTTTTCCCGTACCACTTGGGTTCTCTACTGTCTTCACAGGTGCGCTGTACGATTTTGAGTGTGCTATCAATCATAGCGCGCCGTCTACGGGCACTACGCACCCAATTGCCAGATCGAATCTTGCCGGCCTTGTGTGGATCGCTAGTTTTCAATTTGGGCGAAACGAAAACGCGCAAGTGCACTCAAGAGGCGCTTAGTCTGCTATTTCGCTGCTCTGATCCTGGTGTCTGTCTAGCCTGTTTATGTTCACCAACACTTGAGCTCAAGAAACCGGCTACCCACGCGGCCCTGTTGGAGTGGCTTGCGTTGACGCTGAAACAGATGAACTTGAAGTGAGTGGTTCTTCAGGTCTTAACTACTTCGCTATGGAGCCGTTTTCTCTATTCTTCGTTTTCAATCACACCCGCTTGGACGATGCTTTCTGTTGATTTCTCAGCAGTGCATCATTGGCATACATTTTCATCTTATATTTGACTCACGTACCAGGCCGATTAGACCTGGAAGTCGGAGGAATTTGGCATATTTACAGCTCATTTTTTTCTACTGCGAAATCTTGATCTTGATTTCAAAGTTCCAAGCCCAGTCACAAAGCAACGGTAACTCCGAGTTGAAAATAAAAGAACATGGGAAGTGACAAACTTGAAAAAGCGAATTTACATCCTTGTAATAAAGAACGTGGAATTGAAACTCCTCAGTCTTGGGGCAGCACGTTACACTTCGCCACCACAATGACACCGGACCTTGACGCTGTGTGATGGCTTGGGCATCTCGATGACCCATTAGGATGAACTGGACGGTATGCTGATCACACCGACAGAGTCACTTCTGCCAGGCAGGTCAATATGTAGAGGTCTAACGAACCACATATTGGGGGTTGGAAGAGGACCGACATCTCTTTCCGGAAGAAGTACTAGTCTTGGTAAACTGCCACTCACCCGATGTCTTGTGGTACATGCTTTTGAACCAATTGAAACACTAATCGTTCTCCTTCCCAAGTCTGAGCGTGCTGGCGGTGTCTTGGCCCACGCACAACCATGACTATTCGCAATACTGTCAACAGTATGCTGCATCGGACGTCTCGTAGTGTAATCCGGGTTGTTCTTTCTATTGTCTACGGTAGGGTTGATAGGCGAAAACATGCTATTGCTGATCCCTTCTCAACTGTCCTATCAGATTTAACTCTCAGGCCCTTCTTGATACCCATTTATTATATTTACTCTACAGGTCCCACAACAAACAGTTAATCATACTGCCTCGACAGGCCTTATCTCTTGCCACTTAGCCTCCGGTCTACCTCGCTCCTTGCATAGACCCAAAATGTGAATTACTATGAAGTTCACACTCTGGAACACGTAGGTCAACAAACTGTTCTTGTACGAACGGTAGACTCGTTGAATATTGATATCTGTTGCATTTCGGAAACTAGAATCCGGGACAGTACTCCACGTATTGGACAGACGACACTCGCTCTATTTACTCGACTCTGGTACATTTCGGGTGACTGCACAGTCGCCGTTACCACTCAGGCTGGAGTAAGTATAATCTTCAGCCCCACGGCCACAGCCGCACAGGTAGATTTGATTCATGTTAACAGTAGACTGTATGCCGTCCGCTTGGCGGGTTCTATTAGGGCCAGCTCTAGACGCAAAACCTTCAGAAATCTTTCCACTGTGTTTGTTTGTGCTCCGGTTGATTGATGACGTCGGTGTGAATGACGCCTTTTACTCGGATCTGGCCGATCTACTTCAGTCGACGCATGGTTTTAATATAGTCACTCTGGCCGGAGATGTGAACACCCCGGTCGGCTCCCTTGATGAGGCCGAGTGTCGTTTAGGTGGGAGATTTAGGATAGCATTACATCGCGGGAATAGTGACAGGTGGCTGTTGCAACTATGTGCTGAGCATAAGCTGTTCTTAGCCAGCACTAGTTTTAGGCATCATGCAGGTCATTGTTATACTTGGCGTCTCCTTCCCCGAATCAGACATGGTCTCAGATGAACCACATTACTTAGTTATAGATGGCGGGACTCTATTCAGGACTGTTGTTATTAGAGCACATACTTGGGTTCAGATCATGTGTTGGTACATTGCCGTTTTGTTCCTGCTTTTGCTGGACAGCAACCCCACCAACAGCAACGACTGGCTTTTGAGAAATTGACTACGGTGTCTGTAATGCTCAATTGCTAAACTAGCCTAGGGAGCAAGTTTAGTCGTTCTCATTCCGAAGATCCCAACAGCTGCTGTACTGAGATCTCATAGACCGTTTCTAATGCAGGTACTGTAGCATGCCCCACGGGGGTTCGTGAATCGAACAAACATTGAATCTCGGAGAAATCCCTGGAGTTGTTAGAAGCTAGGCGAAACATTCCTTCTGGTAGTTCGTATAAAAAGTCTGGGAGATATCCGTTATTAGCTAAAGCGTAACCTAAACGCTGATCCTGATGCTTGGCTAACTGATGAAGTTAATGAAGTGTGAACCGCTTTTGTTTTAGTGGGCAGTAGTAGATTCCATAAACTTGTCTTTAGCCATGACCCAGTGTGTCCGTCTGTAAATAAAGCTATCAGCGAGGTAGACGGCATACTCATCCAAAATAAGTATAGATGGATGAACCGATGTGCGAGACGCACTGATGTCCAATTTAATTTGCTTTTCGTTTAGAGTATATTACCATCATAAAACTGTAATGTGATGCCTTGGTCGGTAGATTTAGAACCATCTATAAAAACTGAGGCCCACCGTTGTATTTCAGCCCACAAACGCAATGGGGCTGTTGATCTAGATGAACTCATGCCAGCACTTTTCAAAGAAGATAAGGTGGTGTTAGCAAAAGCCTTGACCCGATTGTTGCGACGTTTGTGAACGCTTGAGAATGTTCAATTCCACTGAAGTCACTGGATGATAGTTCCCATGTTCTAGAAAGTATTCCGGAGTTGTTGAGAAAACCGTAATGGGATTAGCTTGACCTCAGTCATTAGTGAGGTTTTTTCATCGTTGATTCTACGGTTCGTGAGATAGACACTAAGGAAGAGCGGGAAGGACGTCAGTGTGATAGAGAGTTTATTGTTCAATTTTTTGCTCTCTTCCAATTGCTGGGGCAGCGTCACCTACCGCCGACCAACAGTTGTCGACTTTCCCATATATAAAGGTGCATTTGATTTAGTCGATCAACCTACACTGCTAGTCACCTAAAAGCAAAGATCTACTAAACGAGTACATGAACATGTTGGCGTTTTATTCCCACACTTCAGCTCAGGCTAGGATCTACGATGAATTGTCTGACAGATTCGGTACCTTGAGCAGCGTACCGTAAGACTGTTCGTGTTTGTCATTTTTGTTCAACTTTGTCGTGTATTAAATGACGGAGAAGTGTATGCGGCACTCAAAATATGGATGTTGACCCCCTACTTTCTGGAATACTGATTGGTCTTGATTATACTGACGACAAGGTATTGCTGTTTGACAACTTTCAAGCGGCACAAACAACGCTAAACACAATTTCTCATTCTGCTAAGTACTTCGGAATGTGCTTTGCAGCCTCAAAGTCCAAAGTGCTTCCGCAAGGTTGCCGTGATTACGTGAATTCCGTGTTAGACAATGAAGCTGTGAAATTTATTTATCAGTTTACCTACTTGGGAAATTGTATCAACAGCGGCGTTACTATAAATGGGTATAAATTGAAGTTCATATCCCCAAGGCTAGAGTGGTGTTCGCTACTCTAGGACATCATTGATGATGATGAAGCCTCTCTCTGAAGCTTATGAGTTGCGTATATAAGAGGACTGTGACAGTTGTGCTACTCTACGACTGCGAAACTTGGCCGTTCAGGGTAGAAGACGTGAACCGTCTTCAAGTATTTCATCATCATTGTCTTCTTTCGATCGCTTACATCGGGTGGCATCAACGAGTATGCAACAAAGAAGTTAATTCCATTTATAACTCTGTGTGTTTCCGTGATATAGGACCTCTTGATGATGAATGTTTGTGAGTAGACACGGTTGATCTCTGGTTAATTTCCTTCTTTTTCCTTTTTATTGGCTGTAATTGGCATTTTTCTTCATGATTGTACGGCAGTTAAGCATTAACGAGAGCCACTGATGTACTGATATCTTTCGTGATGGTGTCTTTCTACGTAGAAGCCTGGAAGCGCATTGTTCACAGTTCAGCTCGAGCATTTCCTCGTATGGTTTGCATGCCGTTGGTTGTGGGGCTAAACAGTGCACTGTCGTCCGCAAACGCTGTGTCGGTCAGCTGAATACTGGAAAAGGACACAAGCTCATTGAATTCACTAAGCTTATCCTTTAGAATGTCTTTCATGACAGGGTGGGAGAAATCGGACACCGTGTTAGGCAACACTCAAAATGTTGAGGACCTGCGGTGTTTGCTCATAAACTCTCAAGTTGCTTACTTAACGAGCGTACAATGGCGTTAACATACTTACCCATTTCTCTGGGATTCTTTCACGAAGGAGTTGGTTTTGAGCGACCTGACCTGGCCTAAAAATGCTACGATTATTGATTACTTATGAGGGCATCGGATGTGAGTTTGGCCAGTGTACTTCCGACCGTAGCGTACTCCTAAGCGCGAGCCTGGCTTTCACTGGGTTTAGTGATCCGATGCAATTTGAGGTCTGATCCCGATAGGCATAGGAACAGTTTTTCTATAATTGTCATATAGACTTCGGGTTTCTATTTCTAAAACGGGAAAAACCGTTGATATGCACCAATTATGTAGTATCTGTTCCATTTCTCAAATCTTCCGGAAGAATGTTTTCAATTCTGATATTAAACTTCTTCCACCTTTTTGAAACGGGAAGGACAGAGGGCATTGGACCTGGGGCTTTATTACGCTTCATTTATGTGCCTTCTGATTCTGATGGAGGGCCGTCAGAAGCATAATTACTGCTCAATCAGATCTGGTCGTCCATGTGATCTAGTTGAGGCCAGCTGAACTCTTCTTCAACATTTTTAACTCATCTTTTAAGACGATGCGGCTAGTTGGTGATAAGTGAGCCATATTTTCGACCTTGGTCACCTTAACACCACAAATCAAAGAGAATATCATTCTGTTATTTCCAGGTGAGATGGTTTGTTCCGTATCTTTCGATGGATTAGTCAACGAACAACAGCGTGATCAGAGCCTTGATAGTTATTTGAAACCTCACCTTGATAGAGTGACGCCACCAGTGACTGGCCAATGTATTATCGATTTGTATCTATGGCTGTGATACACAGGACGGTATTCACGTAACAATAAGATTTTCGAAGTCTGGAGTTCATGGGCCGCCCAGTTTTGTAACGGTCTCTCATCCTTTTTGGTACGTTGGGTTCGGATGTCAAACATATCATTCAGCTGTTTCTGATCCAAGGAGGACGACCAAGTTGAGAATTCTGTTCATCCGCTAGTGTGATTATGTCTGAGTGTTTACTTCCGAAGGTTGCTGACGGCGTTATAACCCGCATTCTTGGTAGTATGTGAAATACCGTCTGCTGGACCATTCGCCATTATTATGAATGCAACTTTTCTGATTTGTGCCGACAGACTTCAACCGATGTGCTAAACCGGACGGCGCACGATCGAATGTTTGTTGGGATTCACCCAAGCGGATGTTGTTCTGGTTTGAAACTCAACTCGACTCATACTCCTGATCGATCACGAGATTCATCGTCGGCGTCACCAGAACCCCTGAAGGAGAAGCGTTTGAATCGTCGGTTATCCGGGGTTGAACTTAGGTGAATGGCAATGCTAGAGTGGTTGATTTACGTCCCAGAGAGACAGCACACATCTAACTGTAGACTGAAGGATTGTTCATCAAGGTAGCTTGCTGACCTACTTGTTGGAGAGTTCTGAAACTAAATGGGAGGTGAAGTAAGACAAGAAAGTGGCTATGCTTGATGGAGAAATGATTTCTGTTACTTCGTCTTTTCTGCCGCGAAACGGGGCTGATTCAAAGACTCCATCCCTAGTCCCTAACTCCAATGTCCTGGCCTGTGTGACAGCAGACTAGGACTGAGGATGTCATCCGGAACCAAGTATTTGATTCTAACTCATCCGGCAATGTATGCCCTGTGTAGTCCGAGGGCACAGTCATTGAGATGTTGATGCCTGCTTCGGGTTATTGTCGGGTGTAAAGGTAATAATAATAATAATAATAATAATGGTGATTGCATGAAGTTTTTTACTCATACCAGAGGTTTGTCTTCTGTATTGGCTAATACACCGGTTGTCGCGGTGAACTGTTGGCATATTAGAGAGCGCTTTGTTTGAGTGCATCATTTTTAATCTCATTTCTAGTCCAAGGACAGCGACGTTGCACCTGTAACCAAGTTCTGTTGTTTGCTCATAGAATCTTGTCTCACTACCTGAGCACTCTTGCGAAGTTGGCGATGTGACGTACGACCTTTCAAATACCACTGATTTTCATCTAACTGTACACAAAGTAGTCATATCGCCATACGTGGTGTTTCGTCAGTCGCCAGATGTGCTCAACAAGTGTGCTTATTTAAGCATACTGACAAATAGTGAGTAGTACGGCTTCTAACTGCAGTTCTGTATGTTAGACAGACGTAATAACCACTACAACGTCACACCGAGACTGGACCTTGACGCGGTGTGACGGCTTGCGCATCTCTATGACCTATTGGGCTAAAGTGGACGGTCTGACCACCACACCGATAGAGTCATTCATGCCAGGCAGGCCAATAGGTAGAGGTCTTACAAACCAGTCTCCTGGTCCTCCAGTTTGGGCGTTGGAAAAAGGTTGGCATCTTTTTCCGAAAACTGTACCAGTTCTGGTACACTGCCACCCACCCGCTGCCTTGCGGTACAGGCTTTTGAGCCAAAAGGAACCCAAACGTTGTCCTGTCTAGGTCTGGGCGTCGTGGCAGTATCTCAGCCCACACACAACCACGAACAATCACAACACAACCTTGATGATAACTACAGTTCTCAGAATGCTTACCTCTACACATTTGACGCTTCATATTCGTGGGTGATCAAACATTTTTGGCAAAAGCTAAACAAACCACGCACGTTATTTACATTGAGCTTATGTCATTTTCCCTTTTGGTTTGCACAGATTCGATTTGAGCGTTATGACCCAGATGATCAAACAAGGTTTGGCCTCTGTCACTCCAAGTGTCCGAGCCAGCGCGATCTCGCTTGCGGGCAGTGTTCACGTCTCATCCTGCAATAAGCAGGACCGCTTACGTTCCCTACTCGCGAATGAAAAGCCGGCCGTTTTGGTTCGTTTGGAGGAGGAGTTTACGCGGTGTGAGGAGGAAGCATTGAATCTACGCCGCACGCATGGAGCCGAGGGACTTTTCAGTCCTAACTCCGACACTGACGGCAGCTCGTTAGGAACTGGATCATCATCTGTGCCGAAATTAGCCGATGCCACGTTTGCCCGAGGTAGCGGTGACGTTGCCGTTAGTCGCGAGCATCGTGATAATGGCCGCACTAGCCTGGAATCGTTTGAACTGCGCGAGGATTCAAGGGCAAGCGGTGACCAGACCGATAGGTGGAGCGAGACCACACCTACGTGAGTATACTTTGGACGATGGTGTGTATTTCGTACTTGAGCGTTATTCTGATTGTCTAACGGAAGTTCATTTTACATGGGTCATTGGTTTAAAGCGTGCACTTTTGATTTTAGCGCCAGCAAATCCATATTTGTGCCTAGAGGGAAGCCAGTGCGTTATAGCGTTTCCTGTCATTTAGAGACCAAATGCTATAGATCAGCGGCATACGTGAGATATTAATTGACTGTGTTTGACTCTTGGGCTGCATGAAACATTGTGTTGCAAAAACCGTTTTTGTACACGTGGAATTCGGGGTTACTTATCATAATGGATTGTAGCTGTGAGACAATAAAAGACCCTCTGCTCTCAGCTACTAACGGTTATTGTTTTTTTTGGAGGCCTATCGTATGATGTTCAGATAGCGCTTGCTCGCGACTACTGACTTTGATGAGAACACACTTCCAACACTGGCGTGGCTCACCCGCGTGTCTTCGATACGAACAGATTGTATGGGTCACCGAACATAATTATATCGTCTGTCTGCTCAGCCACGTTTTACATACGCTAACTCTTCGTTTTCCACGTTATTTTCTTTTTAAATTGGTTGGGTTTGTAGGCAACACGTGAATTAGTTTTTGAGCATAGAATCTTTGACACTCAGTAGGACATTGGGGGCCGGGAACACCATCAGAAGTTGCCTGTCGTCCCACGAAATGATGCTCGAGCTGTAAATCTTTATACTCAAAATATGACTTCCTAGTTTGCTGTGACGCTAGTGGTAACTACTCTGTTCCACATAAAGTTATATATATATATATATATATATATGTACGGCGTTTTATTGCCTCTAGTGGTGTTGTCGTTTTACTACAGCACGGTGGTTTTATGCAACAAGCACTTTGTTCTTGAGTGTTCCTCCCGTTGTGTTGGTTAGCTGAACCTTCTGTCTGCATAGTGTACTCAAATGTGCACTTTTGATGATGAGAAATAGTCAACTTTAAACCGGGAGTAATGGGGCATGAAATTTATTCACCGGTTCGTGTTCACAAGAAGCCGTATTAGCGATGGCGGAAGTGTAAATGATGAGATATAGGTTTACATCTCCATGACTATGACGGTATTCGCTAGCCACACAGAGTTACCGCAGTGGACCTTAAAAGGTACGTACACGAACATGAGAGCAATGCTACTTTACGCTTACGAATTTTTTTTCAAGGTATAGGACATGAACTGTCTACAGTTGTTAAACCGACCGCCTGCATCCGGTATATTGGCGGTTATGAAGTTCGGAAGTGTATCCTTAAAAACGAATGATATGCTAGCCTATTCACAGTCTTTGAATATACAATAGACTAGGAGATTAGACCATACACATTTAATCCCCTTAAACGTCACTTCCATTAGACGTCGCACCTTTCAAAAAGTTTCCACATTTCGCTTGTATCAACCTTATCTCGTACAGTTATCTGTATCAAGCAGGTGTCTAGAATGCATCAGCTTAAGAAGCAGCAAATTATATTGTGTTGCTACTTTTCTCTTTGATACGTGTGTGGATTCACCATGTAGATGCAGAACAAAACCCTGAATGCATTGGTGACATCTACTTTGTAGTCTCTCGAGTATAATCCTGGCGATTGAAGAGGATGGGTTTTGACCTTTTAAGGTAGTTGACACAGTCCCAGTAGCCGCTTGAGTTTGTGTACACTTTGGAAAGTGTTCATCGTTCCGACTAAGCAAACGGCGATTGGTCCTCATGTAGCGTTCACGGAAACTGCAGAAAAAATTACGATTTATACTTTTATTCACATGCACATCAGTTGAACCAGAGGCATTTGATTCAGACAAAATTGGGCTCGCTACTTACAAATCAAATTTACACTTGACCCTGCTAGTCAGATTGTATTAATTCGTCCATATTAGAAAATTAGGTCACAGTCATACAGCTGTGAATGTGAGTCTGAGGCAAAAGTAACTCACAAACTTAGTTAATTCCGCTCATAGCAAACTCTGTTGTAGTTTTACATCAATTGAGAGCTGCGCTTAAAACAATTGAAGGAAATATGGGTATGACGAAGCTGAAATAAAATAGAGAAGGGTAAGTGGAGCAGTGACACAACGTTAATTTCCATAGTCATGGATAAACACAATTTTGAAGGTCTCCAAGACGACTCGTTGAAAAACATTATGCACTGGAAGAAGAGAGCATACACACAGGGGACGGTTGGTTCTGATATTGAGTGAGCCTCTGCTGAGGAGATGAATCCACTCGCATCCGTACCCCCATCCAAAGAAAGTATCGTGATGTACTCTTACTTTACGTACATTTCTTCAATTTCATGGCCATCCCGCAGGTACCAATCTGGAATCTAACGATTCGACCAAAATCGAGGTGAGCATTGAACGCATTTTTTGTTGGAATTCAAACATCAAGCAATGATCACCGACTGATTTTCTACTGACACCTCATTTACATCACCTCTTCAGAAGCGCATGGATGAATCTGCCTCAACCGCTCATCATTTTTGCGGACCTTTATTTTGTCGGCTTATAACGGGAAGTATGAACAGAGCAAGTCTTTCTCCGTGGCTATGATCAGGCAGCTCTAGGGATTTAACGATTTTTAATAGTTTTTTTCAAACTTGGTCTTGAAGAGCGGATATTGGTTGCCTTGGCCGCAGATGACATCTTTCTGAGTAGTTCGTTGTGTAACGACAGTATTTTGAAAGCGTTTTTTCAGCGGTCACTGTTTGCTCGCTCTCCATCCGATGCTCCAAAACTGGATTGTTGATGGATTTGAAAGTACCGTTAACTGAGTAAGTGCTCATCTATGAACCTGTTTGTAGTGGAATTGTAAGGAAACTTTCTACTTGAATCTGGGATACCTACGGTTCACGTGGAAACGGTCGCATGTTTGTCCGACAGTACCTGGTCGATACTCATTTCGATGACTGTGACTTCATCCAGCTGGTCATCTAATATCGGGAGGCATACAAGTGACAACCAGCGTCAATCGCCATACACCAAGTAGTTTCATTTATAGTTTAACGATGGAAGGTTGTTTCAAAGGAAATTTGAACCGGTCTATTGTATTTTGTTGTTACAACCTTCATTTAGTTGTAAATTAATGTGATCTGCCATCCACTCACCAGCGTAATGTCTGGCCTCTGCTCACGAAAGGGGTGTTCACCCTTGGCTTAAGTTGTTTATGGAATGAAGACAAATAACGAAGCTGGGCACTTAAAAGATCTTTTTGTGAATGCTGCCTTACTCATGCTTGCATCTCCGTTTATCGTTTGTGAGTTGTCTTGGTTTAAAACGCTTCAGTTTAGACAATGGTTTTAATGAATAT
>JTDE01002361.1:53593-73658 GCA_014338405.1 Paragonimus skrjabini miyazakii | reverse complement strand
TTATCTCCGAACTAGGGCTTGTTCATCTTCTCTGTGATGATGTTGGTGAGGTGGTTAGGATGTCGGAGGAGGAGGGAGGACGGCGATGATGATGATAACGAGTTGTTATGTTACGAGCTTTGGTCAGTCGATGTGCTTTGTGAAACCTTCTTGTAAGTTTTCGAAACCGAAATGAAGTATTTGAGATGACCAACCCAGAAATTTCGCAGAGTAACTTAGATTCCTGTCTAAAAATCGTGAATGACATGTCTGATACAAACTTTCAAGTATGCACATTTTGGATAATAAACTAAGATTCGACAATGGACTCCAGTTATTTTCTGTCAAATCCGGACGTCATCTGGCTTATCGTTTTGTTACACCGGCCCTGTTTTTGGTGACAACACCGGTGTGCTAGGACACTTTGTTGTTTGTTGTGCGTTCCTTTATCTCGTTTATGATGTTGTTTCTCGTTTGCACTAGTTATGCAATTGCGCATACAGTCAGATTCTGGCCGGCGTGTTATTGACAACCATGATGTCTATCGTCATCTGAAACTTATTAGTCGGTTTCTTGTTAAATGTTCGTTTCTAAGCGATGCATTGTTTTCCCCCCAAATCCGCTAGTTAGTGTTCATTCGTTCTGTCGAACATCTATTCTAGTTGTTCTTGGGTCCGTTCACTTGGGCTAAGGTCAGATGTTTAAGCAAATCTGGACAAGAATATGATACTTCAGAATATCTTTAAATCCTTTAACGAGCGCTGTAGTAAGCCAAAACATCACTCGATGGTGTGTATCAGCGGTTACAAACATACTGTTTTCCTCCACTATTTTGATATAAGCCGTACCATCAGCTGAGTAGTGCAGACATCTCTTTTTATTGTCCTAATTTGATATGTAATTGTTCCGTGACTGATGCTTATGCGTGCCCTCTTCTTCTACTTAATCATCCAGTTGATCTTTTTCTTTAATTCAGGAAGGGCATCATTCGTGCGATGCCTCCTCGATTACAACCCACACATAGTTTAACTCCGAGCCTATTTTTTGTGGAACCCAACCAGACCGCTGCCTTGATGGAAGCAAAGCAGATACGTCTGTCCCAGTTGAATAAGGTATATTACATTTATATACTAATAATCCATATATATACATACATATATATGTTGCTTCCTTTTAACACATTCGCTTTCTACCGTCAGCATCATGTGATGGTTCTAACTTTCCGTCCTTTTGCAGACTTTGTGCATCGATTTGGACAGATTGCGTAATATGTTTTCGGAATTGCATGCAAATCCTCAATTGGTTCAATGCTTATTCGATCCAGACGTGGATTCTCGCCTGGAAGCACTGGACAAACTCACAGCCAGTCTGGACGAAGCGGCAGTCGCTGATGCTGATCCTTCCGCGTTAATTTTGACATACGCTCATTTTGACTTGTTACTAGCCTGGACAATCGGAGCGTGTTTTGCCTATGGGTCGGCATGTGAGCCAGCCTGTCAGGCAACGCTCCCTTCTTTGGCCGATTCCCGTGCTTTGATCAGTCGCGGTAAGCTTTTATTTGTTCTCTGTGTCAATCAAACCATCTATTCTGCTTAGTCGTCGTGTAGATTCTTGCTTTCGAACCTGTAATTGAGGTGTCTTACATCGAATGTTCGACTTGCTATCGCTTTGTGCCTGATAGCTGGGAGCACAAATGAGGCAGTTTGTGCAGTGTAGATTGAAAAACATATCTTTTTGCTGTCGTTTAATTTACCCAACTTATGAGTGCATGAGTGAACGCCATTGAAGGGAAACACATCGTGTTACTTGAGTAATGGTGCACTACTTTCTATTTTGGTATGCGACTTGATAGCAAACTTTCCTCTCATTACTATTCTTCATTTCTGTGTAGAAATTTTCAAAAGCCATATTAGCCTTTGTCGACCTAGACAATCTCTTGCGACTTGCAGTTCAAAATGCGACGCTACTCTGTGATGGCTACACTTGGCTTTTCAGAGTGGGCCATGAAAACTGTCCTCGATCATCCGACAGTCGATGTCTGCATTCAGCAGTTGTTCTTACTAACGACGCTAGTGAGTGAACTGTGGTGAGCTTACGAAATCGATAGTTATTAGCCGAGATCATGCAAATACAGTCGCCTCGTTTTTAATCAGTACAAGGATTTACCTGACTGGACCGCGCCCTATGGATACTAGTCACTTGCGTGTCATATAGATAACTCTGTCCATACTGAAGTCAATGTGTGAGGTGGACTAATGGAGAATTGGCGCTGAGTAGTGATTCCAAACCCCTTGGTTTTGTGGTATGATTTTGCACACTTACTCAGTTTGACGATGATAGTGTTTAGTATCTACCAAACACTGTCCATTCATTCTAGAATGAACTGTGTTCTCACTTCAACGGTAGTAAGTAGCCGGCGAAACCGTCACATTTAATGTACTTACTTACATACAATTCACAACTGTTGGTGAAAATATCTGTTCTTTCAAAAAGAAACTCAATGTTGGGGGTAGAAAACTATTAACAGATCAGACAATCGCATTCCCAACATTAAATGCAATGTTGAATTAAATCCTTAAAATATTATCGACTGATCTGGAACCTATTTACCAGACAAGTTGATGCGTACTGTTAATCTCCAAAGTAAGACTGAGGCCAGACATCCTTTTGATCTCAATGTTTTACAAATTGGAAATGACATCAACGGATTTTAGGAAGTCGACTCCGGTTAAACAAAGTTTACTTTACTGCAGTGGACAAACTTTTAAACAATGTTGCCAGGGAAGTTTGGTCGTTGTGACGTAACCGAAAACGCTCTACTATCATTCTGAGAAGCAGAATCCTCCAGTCCTTTGACAATTTAGAACTAGAGCAAGGGACAGACATACTTTTCATTATGACTTACAACGGGCTCTCGCTGTTGATATGAAGTCACTGGCCAATGATTTCAGAGGCCATAAAAAATCAAAGATACGTGTGAAATAAACTTTTAACGCTGTTATTCTCTTTGATTCAAAAGTTTTCAGCATTGTCGGTATGTTAAGCTGAGAACCATCGGTAAAAAAGAAAGTGAAGACCAGTAGATCAGCGACTGTAGTACGTATATGTTTAGCTTACTAAATCCCCCCGTGCTTCACACAGTCTGTGGCTGGAGGTTGGCTGTTGCGGTTGTTTGACACCTTTTGTCCGTGAACTACAAGCAGCAAAACTCATAAGGAAGCGGCTACACTACTGATATCTTCTGGCGCTCATTTACAACTCGATTTGTTTGTAAGATGTCACTCCGATCTTTGTTGAAACTAGTCAATGTTCCTTGTAAATGCGGGAAATTTTAATGAAAACTGTGCTCATTGTTTTCAGTTTTCCAAACGCCCATTGTTTTCTTCCATTTTGCATTCCGGTGCACGGATATCCATTGAATCACTTTCTTCCGTTGACCAAACCGTAGTGACTTGTTTTGATGCCAGCCTGTTTTCATGTTGGTTGAAAGTTCTGTGCTGCGTGACTACTATTCGTTACTCGTATTTCGCACTGTTCCTACTCCGACCCATTGTTAACCTCTCTACAGCGTCCCGGTCCTCCCCATTTTCGCGGGGGGTCGATAACCATTTGCTTTTCAACAGCTGTTTTACCGGTTGTTTCTTGTTTTTCCTTCCTCACTATATCTAAACTGGGACTTTTTATGGTTGCGCTTCAGAGTTGTTGTCGATAATAACCATGTTAATAGCTGTTTGACGGTGAGCATATTTGGTTACATATTTTTTTAAAATTCCCCATCACGTCTGCAAGTCATATAGAAAGAGAAGGCTTCTGCTATTTATAAAGGACTCCAGACTGGATTGTTGCAATACCACGATACCAAACACATCTATACAGTATGTGTGTGAGTACCACACATTTTAGTTTCGAGTATTTTTTGTTTCGGTTTGCATGCATTATTCAAGCCACTCTCTCATCATTGTATCGTTGTACGTGCTGTGGTCTCAGGTGAGATCCTCGTATATCTCATCGACCTACATCACTTTCCATTTACAACGAACAAGCCTCCATTTTGTCGCCATGAGCTGCTGACAGATATACCTCTCATTCCTATTACAACCGGCACGCCAACATTCAATTTTTAGTTCGTCAAGCTTTAGGAAGGTAACGTCAAGCTTAACAACTTACTGATCTTCGTTTTTGAAAACTCATGGACTTAGTTTATTCACGTGACGTGCTCATTCCTTTCGTCTTTCTGTCATTTCTTGCATTAAAATTCGGTCCACCGGTACGTGTTCGAACCGAAAGACTGTGCATTCAGGATCACCTCTGTTTTACTGTTGTTTTTGGGACAGGTTTGCAATACCTCACTGTTGTGATCCATTTGTTCGCGCAAGCCGAGTTCCAGCTGAGCGATCAAGAAGTGGATCTTCTGTTACACGCATGTCTCGCGGAACAGGCACCGAGCCTCCGCTCGGGTCTGGCGCGTCGTGCAGCCCAACCAACATTATCAGATGCCATTTCGGATTTGATTCGTCTATTGCGTCAAGTCTATCCGGCGAGTTTGTTGATGGATCGAATCGCCAGTTTGCTGCATCAATGTAGCAGTGCTGCGGGCAGACTGAGTAAGTGCACTATATCCTTTGTCTGCATGTCTGTGTATGGCTTTACTATGTTGCTGTATGCTCTGATTGTCACAGGTCGCTAAATCCCCGGATGTACGAAACTCCAATCAAAACGTAATCAGAAGCAAACCCTTAACTATTGCCCAGGGCATATTCAGTGCCTGACTGGGAACTTGATTTGTGTATGCAGTGCTTAGCGAAAAACGCTATTTTTGGAATAGTCGGATATTGGGAGACTGTATATTTGGAACTGTTGCCAAGCTCGTTCATTCTTTAGCATCAGGCTTATCTCTGTCTGTGGATTAGTATCATTCATAAAGAATAACCTTCCAACTGTACAGTCTATTGCCAAATGTGCATTATTGTGTTATTGATGAGTTTATTCAGTACGGTGGTTATCAACAGTGGCGATATTGTCCTTCATATGACGATGCGCGGACATATGATGGGCGATGATGAAAAATTGAACGGGACAGAGGTGATAGGTGAACCCCTCAAACTTCTGAATACGATGAGCCGAGTTTGTGTCCGAGTGACTTCCCACCTGATTTTTCGTAAGGTGATATAATTACACCAAGCCGGTCAGTTGATTTTGCGTCTATACATACTTATTAGAAATGTTTTGTTGCCAGCGTTCTGTTCACCTGACGCTTGTTGAATAAGAATGACATTGGGGCTAGGACAGCAGCTGACTGACTCAGTTCAGGAACCACTGATTTACAATGTGTGATTCCATTATGTAAATTAGATTTTGTACGTTTTGCACTACTCATCGACATGCTGGGTTATGTGTATACGGTATGCTACCAGGCCTTCTTGGCCTAGGCAGGTGCAATTGGGATAACAAAGACTCAGATCTGTCATCGTACAATTATTAATGGGTACTTATAGGATTAAGGTACGGACATCTATACGACTCATAGGTGTAATCAGTTTGAGACATATAAATGGACTTATGGAGTGTCGTCAGTGATCAATCAGATTACACTCTGCTCTGTGTGATGAGTACGTGGTATTAGAAATGTGTTGATAACTACTTAGCCACTCCCATTTTCTGATAATGCAGTATGACCGGTACTTACTGGCCTGCTATTTGTGGATTGTCTTTATATATGCTGACCTATCTTACTGGGAGATTGAAGCGATGGACTCTTCTAACTGTATCTTTCTTTTTTTGTCATTTAATCAGGCAACCGAACGTCATTTGTAGGCATCGGATTTTACGGCGCATCTCTGGTTGTTTTGGTAATCAGTCCTAAATGATGCTGTATTCGAATAACAAACATATAGGAGCTTGAAGAACAGTATACGCGCATCCTGTAATCCTGTTGGTTTTCACTCCTTTTATCGTTACCGGGGATGCACTGAACGACGACCAATCCTAGAAACCTTCGTTCATTGAACACGTTCTCCGTTAATGATTACTGCTTTGTTGAAGCATGATAAACAGAGAAGTGGTCATTGTCGATCATATTCTCCGTTTTCCTTATAAGTAGCTATGAGTTTGTCAGAAAAAGTGTAGATCGTCGGTTTTTTGACGATCTGCTGTTGAATAAAGACAGATGGTGGTATGTTTCGAACGCTTTACGTGGAGTACCGAACAACGGAAATTTTGAGGTTTTCACGAACCACAGCCAAGTGATAACTATTATGTCTGTGCAGATAGTAAACGTCAAAATGCCGGTAAACAAAGTACGATCATCATTGAAAGGATTGGTTTACGTTGGTTAGTTTGAGTATTGAACAGTACATTGTATACTACAAAGTTATGGGCACAGTGTCGTGTTCGAAGTGGTTGTTTTGTGGTTAATCGAGGTTTCAAATCTTACGTGACTCGGCATCTCCATTTTCCTATTTGAACCATGTCCATAGTTCGCTAGCTCAATTTCCGTCTCGGTGTAATGCGTGCTTAACGTCCGCCACTAAGACGACGTCTCATCATAGTCACTGATACACATGACTGACCTTGAAACACTGCGTATCTCATTTGGTGGGTTGTTTTTCAATTGCGCATTGAAGTTTCTGGTTGAAACATCACATTGACTTGATAGAGCATTGTGATCGAAACAGTTGATTTCGAGGAGGAGAGTAAGCGACCCCAGCTGCTTACCATGTTGCTATAGGGGTCACTTTTGGTGGACAGTGTACGTGTGCATGTAAATCGCATTCATCAATAGCTGAATGAAGCCAAAATTATTTTGTATGATGTATGCTGCAGCAACATTTCGTTCGTTGTCGTCAGATGCATACACTAAGTGATAACCAAACGGATGAAAGAATAGGTGCATATAGGCAATGTTCAGGTTGCTCCAAAAGTGCGAACCCCGATACAAAATCTGGAGTCCGAGCTGAGGGACATATCCAATGAATGGGCATTCTGTCTGAGTCGAGTGATCGAACGCACCCACTCACTCTATTTCGTTGCCTATCCCGTTTATTAGTACACCAAGAAGAGAAACAGTTCACATATTCAGACATGTCACACACGCAGTCACAGCCAGACTAGCTGGTTGCGGTTGGTAGGCGAGTGTACGCGCATTTTTAGTCAACTCGCTCGGCTCCATTGTCCCATAGTTCTGGCCACCGTGGTGCGCGATCGATAACACCTAAATGTTGACACACGTCCCTGTCACCGTTTGGGAGCTTGAAAGGCGACGCTGGACTAGGAACCGGCATGCGCTGGTGAGTGCCAGTGGACAGAGTAAACATATATTTCCTTAGCGGATTATGCTGTCTTGATAATTTTTTCACCAAACGATAGACAGTAAAAAGTGGCTGGTTCGGGAGCGGAACAGGCTTACAAATTACTAAAAGACCGACCGAAAATTAGCAATTTTATAAGGCACTTCAAGCTTGCCGAGCTATTTATGGACTGACACCACGTTTTACAGCCATGTCAAACCGATGGGCGTCGCTTGGCATGCCACGGTTTTGTGGCTTTGTTGTTGAGCGATGTTGTTCCACTTCCTGTCATCATGTCTGATTTAGAACGTCTTGTTTGACTATTTATCCGTGTATTGGGTGCCATGATTTCCCGTTTCTCCCTTGACATCCTAACAACAAGTCTGCCTGCAGGAGCTCCTCAGCCTGTTGCCTCGCTTCGGTGACGCTCGCGGTCTTAATCTGGGCTTTTCCATCAAACTGGTTACCCAGCAAATCGCCGATCCAAACCCGAACGTCCGCCGAGCGACTTTAGATTTTCTACAGTTGGCACACAAGCTATTGGGTCAAACGTTTTGGAGCAGTGTTGGTCATGTGAGTGCATTGTCATGTTTGTTTCTCAGTCAAATGACCGTATTACATTAGTTTTCGATTCAAGTTTCAACCACGTTTATCAGTTCTTCATAGTCCTTCCTATCCGGAGAACATTTGGACACCGCTTCGCTTCCTCAAAATGAATCATAGTACGCAAACACTGAAGCGTTTTCATTCCTACGTTATTTTGGGTTCTTCGCTTGAGACTATGGATGGACGTCAGTAAACCACGATACATCTTGTGCATCTCCGTAGCTGGTTTCACGCGTGATTATCTAAGCAAGTGTGTAGCTGGGACTATTAAGAGAATGACGACTAGTCTCATTGGTGTTAATGTTACCTCCTGATTAACTTAATTGGCTGTGAATTAAATATAATTAATGAAGCCAGACTGTGTAACTGACATGGAAACATCTGTTTTGTGAATGACATTCTAACGTTTGTTGCAATTCGCTTGTTAAGTTACAAGGCGCAATGAACACTTCGATAGTGATTGTTTGAATTCAGATATATATATATATATATATATATATATATCACTGACGAGTTGTTGGGGATTTGGTTTATTTCAAGTTGAACATCACCCACAATTGATCGCAGCTGTCACATTCCCATAGACTTTCCAGTCAGCCCCTTTCGAACAATAGAAGCACTAGACTAGAGTTTTGCTCACACTAGAGCTCATCAGCAGTGCATATCCTTGCCACTGCCGGGACTAGAACTCCGACCAACTGTGAGGTCAGTGGCGCAGTGGTAAACACGGTTGCCTCACGAAAAGCGTGGCCGGAGTTCTAGTCCTGGCAGTGGCAAGGATATGGAATGTCGTTTATTAGTTTTAAAGATCAATCGCTGAATAATTACTTAATGCAGCTCCTATTTTCAAGTTTGCTATCTGTCTCCATGTTTTCCTCTCTCTCAAATCTTACTTGTTTCGTACACCCTCCCAACGTTTACTATTTTGATTTTCGATCTATTTTAGCTGGCTGCTCTTGACAGACAATTGTTGGAACAACATCTGGGCGTAAAATTTTCCGAATTGCCGTCCCATTCGACGAATTCGCCGCTTCTGTGTACAACCCCGCGAACTCGTGCTGATGCTCACACAATCGATCCGTCACATATGTTGTCACATCTCGGTCCGGGTACCGAGCCGCGTTTCGGGTGAGTATCGTGCGTTTGTCGTCCTTCCTGACCATTCTTTTATCTTGCAGTCCACGTGGCTTATCCCCATTTCGAATCTCTCTTATTCGTTATTTATTTTTTCGAGTTATTCACTATTTGCAACATTTCTTCCATTTTTGAACAGCTCTTTCCGTGATCATAGTCCACCACCGGAGCACAGCTCGCCTGCAGCTTTGGCTATCCTCCTACCATTGCTCCGTGAGCGCAACAGCACAGCGGTCAGCGCGGCCACTCGAGCTGCGGCCGCCGAACAACTCGACTTTGCGCTAACTTGCCTAGTTAATCAGCTCACCGTGAGACCACGGGATGGAGTGGACGAGGCTGGCGGTGATGTGGAATTAGATGCTGATACATCAGACGAGACAGAGGTGTTGGACAACGCGATCCTCGGAGCGTTGGTCGATTTGGAGACGTTGATTTTAAGTAGGTTGTTGAACTTCCTAGCCAGGTATAAGTCAATGCTAACTGCACTATACTGGGAATTCAGTATAACCGCCTGATTAACGTCTAGTTTCGGTCATTGTCAGTTATCGCTGAATTTGAAAACACTAAAGGCCATGAAATACCTCACTAATCAAATCGGGCCAGGTTTGTCTCCATCGCTTACTCGTGATCCTGCCACGTTGTTTAGGCTTGTCACATTAACTAGTAAATTGGATATTGCTCCAAATCACAATTGAATCATTCCTGATATGCAGATGACCTCCACTAAACCGGTTTGATAAGTTATCGCGACTCGGAATGGTTGATTTTGTGAATATTAGGTTACCAAAACACTAGGTGAGTAAAAAAAAGATCTAAGGAATTGGATTAATCCTTGTCAAACATTTGTTGGTTATAATCACTATTCTGCAAACAATTTTGTGTAACAGAAAAGGCGAACGATAGTCGTGAACAATAAAAGCCATTCCTTTTGTATGTAGGTCGACGTCACACTAATCACTATGTTTTCTAATCTCCATAATACTATTCTAAAAGCGATAACTGATAATGGTTGAGAATGTGAAGTTTTAAGTGTTACTAAGGAAGCATTTCAACACTCCAATCGACAATGTGACAGTACTTATGACATAGTGAAAACATTTGAACGGATAACACGTGGGTTACTCTGATACATCGATACGGAAGATTCTGGGTTTATCAAAGAAACGGGGAAAAACCCGCTGTACATATTTTATTAAGTCCATTGTCCATGTTGATCGAGGCTCCTTACTTGCGCGCGGTGAATAAGTGAGTAGTGATCTCGTGATCCTCACCTAATCGATTCTTTCATGTTACATATAGTGATTTTTCCTTCGTGGTTTTCACAATCTTCGGATGTTTGATTGATGTGTCTATGTGATGTCGTGTTCGCGTTCACAATACATCGATTCCAGCTTTTTGCTTTTCTAGTCTCGATCCACTGAGAACACTAGCCCTATTTCCTTGTCTTTCGCAAACATTAGGCTCCAGACTTAAGCCATTCTCATGCAATTCATGCAAGTATTCACTGGTCGTTCCAAAAAGTATCGATCGCTCAATATTATCATTTTGTTATAAACCCTCCTAAACGACGCGCTGGTTCGTTCTCGATATAGTGGTGCGCTTGACAGAATTCGGATTCTCGTCCCGGTACTAAGTAACACAGAAATCTCGATCCCAAAAAGTACCGCAACTGTCTTGTGATTTTGTTCCCAAGACAAGCCAAAAGTCGCATAGGAAGGAACCTGCTTTGTTCCGTCCCAAAACGTGTGCGATAAGAGCGACAATTACAAAGTATTTATAGGGCGCGTAATGATCAAACATTCCCAAGACATCAAAGAGAACAGTTACCGGAAAATAAGTGCTAAGATCGCAAATGAGCATAGCGGTATATAAAGCCTCAGCCGATTTGAACAGTTCCGCTAATTAGGACTGAGTCAATCGTTTTTTTTTCTTTCTCACGACGGAGGCGGCTTGGGACGGTAACAGAGTGGGCGCCATAACATATTTGTGCTTGTTTTTTTGTTTGTTTGTGATTATCGAATGTAGCGCCTATTATGTATACCGGTCCATTTTCCATGATTACCTGTCGAGTCTGGTTTCGTCAATTGTCAACCCCCATCACAGCATCATTGTCATGTTACCGTATTATGGTTCAGAAACTTACGGTTTCCTTCACTTTTGCCAATTCTTCACTTAACCTTCCATCACAAGCTCTATTCCGTGATGCTGCACATTACTTCATCGGTAAATCATCAGGTTGTTGTCACATTGTTTCACACTGAACATATTGCTCTCAGATTGATAAAGATTTATGCTGTCTTTGATGATTGCTTAGAACCTGTCAGACGATTGCTCGCTATGTCGACATTCAAACATTGTCGGAAAATTAGAATGCAGTCACTTGACCTTAAAAGTCGATCAAATCTACTCACTCAAACTCTCTAATCGCGTAGGTTTACCACGCTAATTACTCGCTGTCGAGTTCCGATTTCATTGACGTAACATACCAGATGGCCACTCGATGGCATGGTAAACAAGAACGAAGACAGACATGACTAAGTTAGGAATTATCGATTGTGCTCTTCTCCCATGACTTCAGTTCCCCTGACATATCTGGCCCCTAGTTGGAAACCTTTAGTGAATATGGCGGCTAATTAGATACATTCGCTTAGGTGCTTTCGTTGTTTAACTGAGTTTTTCGTTAATTAATGGAAATTAATGAAGCGCAGTGATGAAAGCCGCAAGGACACTTTCTGTCTTGTTCTCACTTCCATTGTGATCGGTGGTTTGTAAGATGTAAGCATCGTAATGTTGGTTGCTTCAATTTAAACGTGAGAGTCTCATAGAACTGGTATAGTCCCCTCTGCTATTTTTGACTTAGAAAATACTATGCTCATTCTTGTGCGACAGTCATCCATTCCGTTGTCGATATTGGCGATGATCATTATTCATGTCTTCTCTCTCTCGATACAGTCTGTTAGTTATGACCTTTTAAAAGCTATCGATAACCTTCGGTACGTCTTCAGGCATATCTTCACTTATCCAGTTTTATCTTCTTTCCTACCATTATGTTCAGTCCCCGATTCCCTCAGACACCACAATCTAGGGTTGGGTAGCGTGATAACATCCCGTCAGTATATGTTTTTGTATGTCGTTTGGTAGCAAACACCTTGTGGTTTAGTGACTGAAGACTTTACTCTGTTGACATTTCTGTTCCACTGCTACCAGAATTTGGCAATTTTAGGAATGCTAAAGTTGATCTATTCATTGTTTAAATCAAAAAGCGTTTCCTATTGTTACTTACTGTGTACATGGTTGGATGTTGTTACTGTACTTGACTTTCTACAAATGCAGTCAAGATAACTGTGGCTCGAAGTCACACCTTTTCCACTGGATATATTGACTACCCAACTCTCGTCTGTGTGCCCCAGCAGACTCCAATGCAGATGTGACATGCACACTGCAGAAAGTGCATCTATCCCTAGCCCAATTTGTCTGTTGTTTTGTCATCAGGCAGTAGCAGGCACTGGCCGACTTACTTGTTAACGCCCGTGTCTGCTAAAAATAATGCCTCCTTCTGTTTGAACGAAGCAGCAGCAGCTGCTTCTTCTTACTCCATAGTGGTGAGAACCATACTTCCTTCTTGAACGTATTTTTCCACCTACTCAAGGGTCCTGGGTTCGATTCCTTCGGTTGTGTAGTGTTGATGAGACCCAGTCTGGCCGAAACAGTTGCCTGCCGCTCAGATGATGACACCGTTCAGAATCGGCCATGTCTCACGGTGAACGTTGACAACTTTGTTTTGTTTGCAAAATGTGTGTGCAAATTGTGTGTCTGATACTCACGGGATCACGTGTACGTCTCTCAGCTGCGTTCACATCGTGTTATTGTTGAAGCTAAATATTTTCACACGAGGTTTTTTTTTGCTTTTTAACTCCATTTGCCACAGATCCGGAAACTTGTGCACTTTTGGTCCCGTTCGTGCAACGTGTCGTGGAACGTTTGTCGGTTCTAGCTCACGTCCTATCTCATACTGACTGTTTCACTGCCGGTCATAAGGTTTTTCTGGATTGCTTAGTCAGCAATCTGATTGTGGTACGTCTCCTGACTGCTTGTTTGATGCTTTTTCCATTCACTTTCATGTATTATTTGTGATTTGCAATAACCAGAAAGCATGTTTCTTCCTGATTTATTTAACCTCATTTCACCTACGGTCATTCCAGTTTTGTCTGATTACGTTGTATCATCGCTCTCGGTGCCTCTGATTTAGTGCATGATGGCTGCAGAACTAATTATCGGGCTTTTAAGAAGTTGGGCTCGATCAGTGCGGTTCGACTGAAGACATACATACTCCTAAAACTATTCCAAATGGACATTTGGCTTTATGTATTCGAGCGTCTAACCCACTCACTGATGTGAGTGGAATGTGGCTTGGTTGTAAGATAGTTGTGCCTCTAGCTATCTCTGTTCACGATCAGCCATTCGTCGGTCAAGTGCGAACACTTGCGATCAATGGCATTGTCGCCTCACGTTCGAGCTGTCACGAATTAACTTGTCTGAATCAGCAGCCTAGTAGCTTGTTTTGTGCCCTGCGTGTGTGTTGCATCAGTAAGCGACTTCACACTCTCATGCACCTATCTCTGGTGGCTTTCTTGGTATATTTGCCTATTGCAGCTGCCCTGATTCACGGTAGGAATAGATCGGGTAGCTTAAGATTGACGTACACTTCCATTCCAGAGTTAGAAAAAAAATGATGCAGTCTGCGGATGGTTGTTTGACGAGACTAACTTCAGGCATTCTGACGTTTACCGTACACAGAATGTGTCAGCTACGTCTACCGTATCGTACGCTGCTACGTGGTTGATTTTAGACGACATAGCCTTGTAATCGAACCATATTAAACCGATATTCGATTGGACCAATCTCTTTTCACAGTAGATACCCTCAAGAAATGGGTGTCCACTGTCCTCTCTGTGATTGGGCCTGCAATTAATCAATTACAATTCGGGCTACTTAATACCGTTTATTCACGGCTCCTATTGGGTACAGACATCGAGTTAGATGGGCTGTCGCGCCTCTTGTCAGTTCCACCCGAACATGAAGAGGTGTCTCACGTGATATTCACTACTGTTTGGCTACCGTGATCCGTAATTACAGGATCGCCAAGGGTTCCAAGAGTCGTAATAAAGTCTATTCTTGAAATTGACTTCATATAGATGTTGAACTGAACAGTGTGTACTCACCTGTGGTCATTTCACTTTCATTGCGCTATATTTTGAGGAATACCAGTCAGTGGTTATTCACCTATCGCCCATCTTTAAAATGCCGCTGATTTGTCCTATGGTAGCTCACCAGAAACATGCACTTTTCAACTGAATAAACTATGGATTTATATCTCAGTTTGCCTGTAAATGAAAACTCAGCACATCTTTATTAAACCATACACACTTCTGTCTTCTGCTTTCGGCGGTGTCAGTTCTGTTACAAAACTTAATTTTGTGGTTCCTATTGATTTCGCTGTTAATCACATTTCATTTCGTCGTTTGGCTTCAAATTTCTATACCAGCGTCAGATTTCGTTATCGCAAAATACGTTTAACCGCGGTGTCAATTATTGTCTAACATCAGTCAGGATAGGTAACAATGTGCCAGAACAACCTTACAAAATATTTTACTCAACTGACATTATCTCGGTATACTTTTGCAGTCGCACAGTGGCTGGTTTGTTTTTCGAAACGTAACGAGTAAGTCATATGCTTGCTTTCAGTTGTCATTATCGGTTTCTAGTCGTCCGGTTAGCCATGAGTGCAATCAATTAGTCTGTTGAGTAATGACAAAAAAGCTCAACAACGTCAAAGCTAGTTGGTCACACATAGATTCCTGATGGTTTAATGGGTGAGTTTTTTTGACTTTCTCATTGGATTGTTTACGTTAATGTTGATAAGTAATGAGTCACAATTAAACAACGACGGCTAACCTCAACTCCGTCATTTCTAACATCTCTCTTCGAAGATGTGATGCAGACGGTATACTGCATGGCAAAAATAATTTTATAAGTAGTATGATTTTAGTTTATTTTTAATAAGTGACGTTCGCGGGTTTTACAGATTGTCTCACACAACGAAAAATCATGACGTACAGAACCTTGAAGCAGAAATTTTCCTTGTTAAGCATTACTTATGAATGATTGCTTTTTTTCGCATTCCCATTGTCTTTTCAACCAGCTTTCTTCAGAAGAAAGTATCATTATTTTTGTTTCGCCCTTGCCAAAGTAGGTAATCACGCAATCGTTTCGTTATGCATTCAAAAGAGTCACGCTAGCTAACTTACGTTAGAACGGTCACGTTGTTCAATTTTGACACTGTTTACTCATTGTTTGTTTAGTTCGTCCTATATGTGTGCGTCTAATATTTCCAATGTTTTTCTTTCTAATTCAGATGTTACCATTACACAATCTCTGTTTCCGAGGCATAATGATTTCTCCTTCACACTAGTCCATCACCTGACTATCCAGCATCTGCCAGCAAGACGAGAAAGGTTCCCACTTACATGTCTCTCGACCATACTGTCTCGGGTTTACACTGAGCACGTTGTATGAGTGAATTCACAAGTGGATCAGATCACATGTGGTTAGTGTTATGCGCAGTGTACATTGGTTTCGGTCACTGTGACAGGCTAATTCGGAATCGGATGTAACCAACCATACCTGAAACGATATTAAACAAAATTAAGTCATAGAAATTATGAACCATGAAGTGAATGTTCTATTCACGCAATATTGAGATAGGGAAATCACGAAGAGTTAAACCTAGTGGACGCCGTTATGTATATTCTTGGCATGCTCATGAAAATAAAATAACTGCGAAATATCTCAGTAACTCTTTTGGCTTAGGTGCTATTCTTAATGTGCCTAAAATGGTGACTATCAGTAGGTGTAGTGTGAGTTGAACGTTCGTTGTTCCATATTCTCATCCTACATATAAGTTGTCATCTCACGATATGCATGGTTTTTGCTAAACACCGATGCCTCATTCCGTGGTCGTAGTTGCTGCCAATCTGCATTTGGTTACTCGATGATATTACTTTATTTTAGCTCAGCATAATTAACATTCTTCACCTGAATTACAAACCTCACCGTTCCCTATAGAAATGACTATTGGAACAACGTTGAACCAAGACTACCACCGCCTTTGTTACAGTTCACAGATTTCCTTCATACTAAGTAAACGTATACACAGTTCGCGGCATCCATTGCGGATTAGCCTGTCACAATGATCGAAGCTAAAGGACGCCTGTGCACAACACTCACTTACCACTGGCAAGTTGCACCGCACCATCTGTGGTTCCACTCACACACCACATATCCAGTGCAAACCTGAAGGAATGACACCAGGAGGCGTGTGAATGAAGCCTTTGTGTCCAGGCAACCAATGCTGATCAGCCAAATTGATTGACTAGCGCGAAAGTGAAATCGTTATCTCTCGAAAAATAGGTGGAGACTCTAATGGTAGGACCTAAACTGATAAGAAATATCAATTTGAACATCACCCACAATTGATCGCAGTTGTCGCATTCCTGTAGACTTTCCAGTGAGCCCCTTCCGAAAAAAGCACTAAACTCGGGTTTCGTTCTCATTAGAGCTCACATTAGAGCGTTTATATATGATAATTCAGTCATGCCGTGTCTCCTCTCGAGACAACCAGGCAATCTGAGCACTACTCGCAAGCGGATGTGTCTAAGCATTTACAAATGATAATTCAGTCATGCCCAATGTGAGATCAACGGTGCAGTGGTCAACACGGTTGCCCCATGAACAGTGTGGCCGTGTTGTATGACAGACAGTTTCGTTGTGAGTAGTGTACTACTCACAAGTAGTATATTATCCACAGGCGACATTCAGGAACAAAAGAATAAGGTCCGAACGCCAGGAAGACGACGGACCAGAAGAGACTATCGGACTAGTGTGTACACGCTATGGCAGAAGTTCTACCAAAGCGAATGACAACGTAGTGTTACCCAATGTATGCAAATGCATGTCTGCCGTGCAAAAGTGTGTACGCGTTTGTGATCCAATTTTTTACACGACCTATACGGGCGTTTGCGCAATAAACGAATTCTCAGGCCAAGCGTCTTTTGCGGTCACAACACAACCACTAAGACATTGCTGCTGATCATGATGAGGGATGATCAATGAAAGGAAGCAGCGAGAATAATTTTGCCGACGCCGGCTCACCTCCATGCAGCAATCAGCAGCTTACAAAGAACCACATGCTGCACTTTCACGATGACTAGCTGGACACTGAACCACATTTTGAAGGTTAAATTTTCCATCCTTCCATTTTATTCCTCCATAAGCAGCACAGGCTTTGCACTGCGAGGTCGTAGAGCGCACTCCGAAACATTTGGTAGAGTGCGAAATGGTATATAGCATTGTTTGTGCTGCATGAAAGTTGTCAAACAGCAACAGCCTGTTGTCAGCATAAACAAGATCAGTCAGTCTTCCACCGGGAAGGAGATCCACCCTGGCATCCGGTAAGTGTTGCAGACATTCCTCCATTAGTTCGCCCATCACACAATTAAACAAAAATAGTAAAAGCAGGCAGCTTTGGAGTACGCCCCTGCTCACCAACAACCTGGGCTGAAGTATGGGAATAAGACGCTGACAGTATGTTCATACGCCTGGTCGGTACACCCCTGCGTTTAAGCGATTCTGAAGGTGTGGTAGATTGGTCCACCGAATCAAACGTAGTTTTAAAGTCGAGAAATACGGCAACTGTTCGCCGGTGGCATACATGATGCCGCTCCGGAATAGGACAAAAAGTAAGAATTTGACCAATACAACCTCACCCGGGGCGAAACCATACCTGTTTTCCCCTAATGTTCGCCTCCAGAACCAAGGCGTTAGTGAGCACTCCATCAGAGGTTTCGAACATTGTAAACAATAGTAAGGCGAGCCATTAAGTACCTATTTCTCTCCCGCGTAGGTTTGTCCTCGGTGGCTACCATTCCTAATGCGATCTTGTTAAGGATATTTGATACGCCGTTTGAAGGAGATTTGTTAAATAGTATGGTATGTGACGAAACGCTCGGGGGGTCTTGAAGGATATTAGTAGATGAGCTACTCACATTAGATAACCGTCAGAAGTTTAACCCGACAGACCATCAACTAAATGAGCATATATAGTTGTTTGCGCAAAAGTCCTGACGCTTGACTGACAGAAAAAGCGCAAGTGATCATACGTACATTGCTGACGGCTTCTAATGGATCGGCTAATTGAAGGATTTGGCACGCTGCCTATCAGTCGATAGTTTCCACTGCACCCAGTCAAGCGGCTTCACATAGTGGTCCAAATAAAGGGGTGTTTGAACGCACCGGATTCTGTCACGACAACCCTTTCTGAAAATTGGCTGTAAAGAATGGAACATGTGTTTTAGGCAGTGGCCAACTCAATCATAGCCATCTTGAAGAGTGTTCTGCTTACGGATGGATATCTGGTAAAATTTATTGAAAGTCATTACAAGGAAAGAATGTCTATCTCACAACATTCCATACACATGAAACCACAATATTACTGATGTAAGTGGAGAGTTGAAATCTGCCACTGATCGCACGTATTCCGCAGCGGAATTGCGCTTGTTGCTTTCCATCCGCAAGATGGGTCTCCGTTTCCCAGATCGTTCTTTCTTGGAAAACTCTGCCTCTGATGCCATGTACCAGTTCACTTGCAGTTGCGGTGACTCATACGTTGCCAGCACGGACCAAAACTTACGACAGAGGAAGGCAGAGCACATCCTTAAGTGGCCAATGCAAACGATGACTCAACGCCGGTCAGCATACCAACACCCGAACAGAAATCCGGCGTCTTCGATCTGGAAACACGTAAGCGCTGTAGGTCATGTGGGTGACAACGCCACTTCGTTCATGGTCCCATTGTACGACTGCAACTCCAAATGTTGACGTTTTCTTGGTCGTTGTTAAACAAACGTCAAGTATCGGCCCTCTGTTGACAGAAGGTGCTGACACAATAAATTTCGTTACCGTAGCAGTGAAACTGTTTACCCAACCCATGTGACGTTCAGTCATTTCACTGTTTTGTCACCATGGCCTAAACTAATATAACCAAGTGTTTTATGTAATCGACTGAGGTGAATAAACGAAATGCGTGCATCTCGCCGTCGTGGTCAAACATAGCCATCCGTGACACTTTCGTCTAGTAGTTGTTTTCAGCTTCGTTCTATTAGAAATGGACCGTCAAAACTCCGGTACAACGCTTTTCCTTTTTCTGTTATCCGGAAGGAAGGATGACTGTAAGTCAGCGCAGGAAGACAAACGAAGTTCGCCAGTGGGAATTATGCTAGAATACCTCTAGTCACATCCGAATCTTCTGTTGCGTTTTCGTTACCGTTGAGACTGGATGACTCAATGTAGTTGATCAATAGACATGCATAACTGTAATTGGGGTCATCAGTGTTGAACAGTTGACGAGTTTTATCTAAGACTGCCGCAACTATTGTCCAGCAATAGCCAACAGAAGCCTCATACCTATCCAAGTCAACCATAGTTGCTAATCCAAAATTCTGTCACACATTCTTCGTGACCGTTGAGATATTAATTAACGTATTTCATTGAATAACTTAATCGATTAATTGTGGTGTCAACTGGTACTGGCACAACTTTAACGCATTATACTATCCGGCACCATGTTGTTGTAAACTAAGTATCGTTACTGGTTGATTTGAAACTCCGAATTCCCTTTAACTACTTCATCAAAGCAGAAAGAAGACATATGTTGCAATATGTCAACATTTCTTTTACTCTCATCAGTCGCAAGTGTAAACCATGCCAGTTATATACATCATGCAGATAAGGATAATCAGGGACTAGACACGCGTACAAGCACACCAATTATTATGTAATCATGGCCATGGCAAGCCGATAGATTGTCTCAACCACTTTTGTGCCCGTCGGTTTGTCAAATATAGACGCCTAGATAGGTGACTTGGGGAGATGGATGATTGCATGGAAGTTAATGAGAGCATGCTGGGAACAGGCATGTTCCGATGGGGCTGTTCAGTTGCGAC
>JTDE01002361.1:21883-34923 GCA_014338405.1 Paragonimus skrjabini miyazakii | reverse complement strand
GACGCGAGAAAAAACACTGTTCAGCTAGCGCGCAGGCGTTCGACCGCACACCTGCGATCTGATTGGTTGAATGGGACCATACCACCATCTAAGACCATACCGTCCGAGCTGGGCCGATCGAACGATGTGGCGTGACACGTCCTGGCTGTCTCGTTAGGAGATGCGCCTCCTAACAACCACATCAAAATTATACGACCATGTTAGGTTGTCATAATGCCTTCAAGTTAATGTACCATCAGCTAGTCAGACAAGTATCGTTTTTTTTTTGAGAACCGGATAAGCGTCACCCCCTGATTAATATTAGTTGCAGCGGTTCGGTCACATTAGCTAATTTTCATACAACTAGACCCTATGTTACCAGCACTTTCATTTGTATTTTTCTCCGTACACTTCACACCAGAAAGATTGGAACTGATGGGTTCGGAAGCATGGAAAGATTGTAGCATTTCAACAGATACATGCCAAAACACTTCAGAGGTTTGAGTTTTCTGTCACGTGCGATTTGAGAGCGTTAGAAGATGCACACCGGGCAATTAGATGACGAGATATTTTATCAAAACTAGGTAACCGGCGAGCCTTATCTGTAACAAAAGTACTTCAATGGTCACTTCGTTTCTTAGATTCCGTGTCTTCAGTTCAAATTCCAGTGTCTACTGGAACCTTGAGACTGATGCCAAAATGAACGAATCCATTTCGCCGAATCAACGACAAACATTGCATCATTTACTCTGGACCAAAGCTTATGCTTCTTGGACTCAGCTACGGCAGTTCGCGGGCCTCACCGATACAAATAAATTAATCTGAACTGATTTGATATGTTGACGTACTGCTGGCGTAAAGGTACTGAGGATAAAGTCTGTTTCAGTCATTTCACTAACTCTAGACGCTAGCCGATCGTGTATATATGTGTGTGAGTGAGTTAGCTGGCCATAGCAGATGGTGACCAAGACATTAACTTTGACATCTACACTACCGGTCTTTTTTTGTTACTACAGTCCATTCATTTTCATAACGAACTGCACTGTTACAATAGAACAATGTTCCCTTGCAAATGTCATCTAGCACGAGTGCATGGCTACCTTATTAAGGAATGTTTGATTGTATTTGATGGAACTATAAAAACCTACCTCTCTTAATTCAATTCTGTCGTTGACAGTGCAAACTCAGAATGAATTGCTTATCACATAGGGCTTAGTCGCGTGATCGGACTATTGCAACTAATATTAATCAGGAGGGTGACGCTTATCCGGTTCTCAAAAAAAACGATACTTGTCTGACTAGCTGACGATGGTCTAGTACATCAACGTGAAGACATCATGGCAACCTAACATTGTCCTATAATTTCACTGCGGTTGTTTCTCATACTTCACACTTAATTCCATTCCTATGAAGGCTATCGAAACCAAATTCAGGTTGCAAATTTTCAATATATATATGGAGGTTTGCTGTCTGACCTCTTCATTTTATGTGTAAACCATTTTTATGACGAAAGTCTATTTTCCCATTATTCGAAGGTGATTTGTTTTCGATAGACTGCTAGGTTTGCTTGCCGGTGCTACTAGAAAGATCAGTTTGCATATGTCTTGTCGATTTGTAAGCCTGGAGACTAGAGCTATTATTAAGATCCAGACTATTGACTTGTACTGAGTCCTGAATAGGTAACTCATAAAGTGACAGTATTTCCAACGTTTGATTCTAACGCCAAATTGTTAACGACGATATTTGAATCTGTTGTTTACTTACCGGCCAACTGGGAATTTGTTCCACTTTGCTCACCCTCATGTTCACAGATCTCAAACGCATGATTCTGCAAGAGACGCCAATGTTATATCCTATTGCGAATCATATCTGCGCTTTTCCGTGTTCTTATTAAAATATTCCATATATATATATATATATATGTACTGAAATAAATCATTGTATATTCCATCATTGTATATTCTTAATGGGTAGTTCGGGATTTGATTTGCTGTCAGCTGAATATAGCTCAATTCATTTGAATGGAGCGTTTCCATTTTAGTGGACGTTTCAATTGTACTACTTCCGTGGATTTTATGTTGGTTTTAGTTTCTTATGCTGCACTGCATATCACATTGGGAGTGGAAGTTTACCCTTGTTTTGGGGGAAGGCACGGTAAATGTATTGGGCATTTTTGTGTATGTACACTCGTCCGGATTCGACTAGTAGTAATCCTTAATTATATGAACAAAAGCTTGGATCAATTTGATCTCACATTCTACAAGTACCAGTTGATACGGGACGAATGAAACAGGTATAGTAGAACGTTCATAGCTCCCATTTTTCAAAATGTGCCTAACCGAAATAACGACGAAGTAACTATTTTTTTAAACTCACATGTAAAAAGAACCATACATCACAACAAGTTTACGTGTGGAGCATTTATATTGCCCACATTTTTTCAACCATCCATGCCATACGCGTATGCATGGCGTTGTCGCTTGCGAAGTTCCTGTGACCCTTGTAGCAAGCGTATTTCGAAACATTACTAGATTATTATATGTCGAATTGCGCCCGGACTGCGCATTTACGATTGAGCCAAACTGAACTCGCCAAGACAGCGAGGAGACGTAGATAAACTTATTTATTTGTAATCAAATCAATATAGTAGTGTTTAGAAAGGGTCCAGTTTTGAATATTCTGGGCTTCGGCTGGACTCCAACTACATTGCGTATTATCGTGTTGTTATTGGCAATGATTATCGCCCCCTGTCTTAGTAGGGAGTTTAATCGAATGGAACCGCGTTACACGGATACAGTACATGACGTGACAGTTGATCCAATTTATCTGATCCTAGTCTGTCACAACGAGACTGAACCTTGACACTTTGTGATGGCTTGCGCATCTCGATGATCTTCTGGGCTGTGTGGCCACCACACCGACAGAGTCACTCATACCAGGCAGCCATTAAATAGAAGTCTGACAAACCACAATCTCCAGGTTGGCGACCGGAAGAAGGTTGGTATCTTTTTCCGGAGAAATCATACCAGTTTTGGTACGCTGTCACCCACCCGTTGCCAAAGACTGGTTGAGAAATTTCACCGTTCTTGTGTCCTTGTCTCAGCGTCCTGTCGGTATCTCAGCTCACACAACCTGTGGCAGTTATGCATCAGTGAGAACCATTAGTGTATTGTTGCCTATGGTTGTGTTGATGGTGGCCCAAGGTAGAAGACGTGAACCGTCTTCAGGTATCTGACCGTTGATGTCTGCGTTCGATAGTTCGCGTCGGGTGACACCAACGAGGAGGTTAGGGTGCGGGTATTTGGTAGTAATTATCAAAAGAGTTCTTTTGTTCAGCCCTTACACTCGCATAAACTCAGATGGTTAAGTTATTTGCTAAGGATGCCAGCTAATCGTTTGCCTCACCAAGCACTCTCTACCGACGCTGCGGCCGTCTGGCGCTAGGTGAACAGATGATGACCTGGTGTAGATAGATGAAATCGTTCACGAAGGGGTTGGTCACTGTAGATCGGGTTTGTCTCCCGGACTGGTGCCCTCGCGACTCAGAATCGGTGACTTGAGACGTTAGGTGAGATGGCGGCTAACCGAGCTTAGTAGCGTGAATGTTGTCATTGTTTGGTCGAGTTGCCTGTGAAGCGAGTGCATTTAATGGCGCGGGGCAGGGAAAGCCGTAAAAAAGCTGTCCTGCTGACGACGCCTTACTTTCACTTACACCTCGGTTGTTTGTTTGCAAAGTGTAGGCGCCTTGATGTTGTATGTTTGAATATAGACGTAGCTGTTTTTAGTAGCTAGGTCCTCCTTCCATGTACAGAGTTTGGTTTTATCTTCATAGTTTTTTGGCGTTTAAGCATCAGTGTGAACCACTGATGTATTGCTGTCTGTGATAATGATGTCTGATTCCGGCTGGCCACTTGATATTTTTCTTGTTTTGTGGTGTTCACATTAATGACATCGGTGTACTCATCACAGCGCCACAGCCAGTTCAAGTTCATTTCTATTTCCTCTGTACCGTTGTAAGGCAGTTCTTTTTTGCAAGGAGAAGTGGTTTGATTTTGTTGCCACTCATCGGAATTCAATCTATCACTGTTCATTTACGTGCCCCTTATGCTAGGATTCTGCTATGTTCAAATTGATGTCCGTTGAATGTTGATGTTAGTACTCCTCAGTGCTGCTTATTTTCACTTCCATGTACTGTGATCTGGCATACATTCGAGACTGTATGACTGCACATGAAGAAAGTCGGTGATAGTAGGTGGGCTAATTTTTGCAGTTACTAAATCGGTTGATCGCGAAAAAATCCTTCAACCAGATACTTTGGTGCAATGCTTGCATTGCGTGGCACGATCCTGCTAAACCTCGACGAGCGCTGACTATCGACCAGAAACTTTAATTTCGAGCACTAAATATTGGTGTGGAACAATATGTTATGTCTTAAACATAAATGTATAAGTTTAAACCAAAATGGCCTGTGAGATTCCTAAAAAATGTGGCTCATGTCAACGGCCACCCATGTACCGACCCAACTCATAAGCTATCGTGTTTTTACCTCACAGTAAACCGTCGTAGTTTCTTCTCAACCCAACAGTATTTTGTAGAGCTTCAATTTGAGTGAAATGCAGTTCCACCACAAAACAGGGTGTCACGCTTGGCAACGTTTCGGGTTCCATACCCTGAGTTCCAAACAACGATTCGGATCAGTAATCGGAAGTTCGTCGGATTTTAGTGATTTTTCATTGAACATGGTCACGTACAACACTTTCGCGCTAGACGTCACGCATTATTAATTAGTCTGTTTTCTGATAAATTTAGCCTTCACTCTCTTTTGCAGCACGTGATCGAAAAATTTGTTTTCAGTTGTACACCGTTGATATCCTAACCAACTTTTTTGTCTATCCTCGAAAAAGTAAATTGATCTTCGTGTTACCCAATGAAGATTTTAACTGTCATTGTAAGAGTGCAGATATAACGATCCAAG
Source organism: Paragonimus skrjabini miyazakii (assembly GCA_014338405.1). Classification (NCBI taxonomy): domain Eukaryota; kingdom Metazoa; phylum Platyhelminthes; class Trematoda; order Plagiorchiida; family Troglotrematidae; genus Paragonimus; species Paragonimus skrjabini miyazakii. The sequence goes on along the minus strand of JTDE01002361.1, from coordinate 29,969 downwards.
TCTGATGGATGAGTTGTATGTAACCCAAAAATGGATCTCCAGATTAAAAACAAGATTGGACTAAAGCTCTTTCTACGGTACTGTTAAAGGAATGCAGTAACCAAACCTCAGTCGTTCACGACAATATTCTTGTCCAATGAAATCGGTGGATTGTGTACAGAACTGGCAAGGTCAAAAATGAACTGTCACGCGGGTAGGACAGGTCAGTGATGACTGTCCGTGCCGCGGACGATTAATAGCAATTTAGTCTGATAAAACAAAAGTGAGGTGAATAAGGTATATGGACTAAACTTCTGAATGGTGAGTGAAGAAGAGAGTGCAAATAGGAGAAGTGAATTTGCTCAGTTCTAGGGTTAACTAATTCGCAGCAGGTTTTCAAAACAATCATCCATTCAACCTTTTATAACTGCTGCACGGTGAGTTACGCTTGCCCGGGACAACCGTGCTACCCGACGTTATGGTTGTTGATCATCGATGAACCTGAGAACGCTAATCGAGCGAACTTTGTTGGAATAACATTGTATTGCATCAATCCGCTGCGTACAATCAACGTTTGATACATCGAAGACAAACCCTGAGTCGGATTGCCATAACCCGTCACCACAGTCAGCAGCTGCATGTCGTTGCGATAGCCGCCGGACGACGGTCATCCTATCAAATGGGGCACTGCAGAAACACGCACAAGGACGTCAGTAACATACGCCCGCCTGCATCGGCGCGCGTGGGTTGTGATAATGGTATGGTTTGATGAAAAACGTGAGACTGATAGCTGAATATATCGGTGGTTCGTTGAGTGGCCAAATAATACACGTCAGATGAACCCAGTTTTGTTTGTAAGTCACTAGACACGTTTGTGCTAAACCTACAGTAGCAGTATATATGACATCACAATGTCACGTATTGACTAAGATGTAGTACGATGAGTGTCCCACCCGTGGGTACAAACGAAAAACGTGGTCTCCAGGTCTGTTCTGTGCGTTAGTTGAGTAGGTAAAAAATCGATAGCCACCGTCCCTATGTCTAAACTCAGAATCGCGAGCTGTTTATTTTCATGCGAGAACGACCTATAGATAACTATGCTGTCGAAAACGTTGTTATTTCAAGCCTTAAGGGTGTCGAGCCCGATGTTTATAGCGTTTCTTACGATCTCAAGAGCAGCGCGTCGTGGTGTAAAATGGTTTTCGCTCAACCTCCATTGGATGAAACGTCATTATATATTTAAAGGCATCAATTTATTTTGTCTATTTGCAAACCACTTGGTTATTTATCGACTGTAACCAAACCATAATTAGACGATTCAGAACTACACGAACACGTTGTTTTGCAACTGATAAAGATCGGCAGGAGTGTTTGTTTCCACTTGAGGTTTTAGATATATCGAGACCGCTGTACTGAAGGCGTTCCTTGCTTTTCTTGGAGAGGTGACAACACATGCGTACCAAATATTGTCACATACTGAATCAGAGATTATTGACAGAAATATTGTCGGAAGATTCAAGCCATAAATAGGTTTGCAAAACGGAGTTCGTCACTGATCCATATATCTACATAGACTAATTTGACGGACTTCCTAAAGGACAACTCAGTTACCAACGCACTCGTTGGTGAGTTTGGTTGGCCGTGCGTACATGCAAATGGATTTAACCCATTATTAAACATTACACGTTTAATTGTATGAGAATCGATATAATCGAAATGGTTGTCTGTTTCGAAGGTTGTGGAACGTGTTGGCTCCGGCTGATCTTGACCCAGTGACAAGAACAAAACACCGAGAAGCCGCGGTTGCTTAATTCGGTGACCTAAGAAGCCAATCTTTGGAAGGCGTTGAGATGGCTGTGCCAAGCTCACAAAAGCCAACAGTTCTATGCTTAAATGATCACCTCATTCTGTTAGTTAATATTATACCGACCTCACTGTGACGTATACTACGCATTAGGACTGCCTTGTGGTAAACCTGGTTGGTTCCAGTCTTATCTGTGTTCATTCCATCTCGGTATGTGAGTACTCCAGGATACATGCACGCATATTTTGACATCGTAGCAAAGTGGCGGCTAGGAGGATAGCAATGATCTCTTATGCAGACTCAGATCCTTCTATATCCTCATCATATACAAGTCGTGGAATCTCACCAGATGCCGATCGAACTCCTTTTTCAAAAGGTGGCTGGTCACTCACATTCTCAGAAAACCGAACGCGACACTCGGTGGATACGTTTACAGACAATGTCTCCGAGTGTTCCTCGGATTAGTAATTCCTTAACATTCGAGACCTGGTTCAGTTAGCATAACGACATTTTTCTGGAATATCCAGGTACACTGGACGGTTCATAGAAAATGTGATTGTTGCTCATGAAGTGGAGCGCTTTAGAAGTCTTGTGACTTCGTTTCGCCTTCTGGTAAATCGTGAAAATTCTGACACAAATGAGTGGTGATCAGTATATAATTTTCAGAACCAGATATCAACACATCAAAGTTACCGAATACGATGCTACTTACACTGGTCTTGTGAATACCAAATGCGAACAGTCCAAACTTGTAACCATGGCAACTGATGAATTCAGATGAACTGTGTTTGTTAATGATTTCCGTTGATATTGAAATGCAAACCTCAGAGTTCGAATCTTAACCAGGGTCAAAACATCATTCGGCAGGTAGTCACTACACAGAACAAATAGATCATCAGTCCGAGACACAGCTCTTGACCGGCGGAACAAGGCAATAAATATGTTGGTGTCCACGTCATTAAAATGACTGACTGCAGATCGTATGATTTGTTCACAAATACTCCTTCCAAACACGCTACCGCCTACTGACAATGCGAGGAGTGTCATTACGTGAAACACTCTCCATTTGAAGACCACTGCCCTCAGGAGTCTATAAGGATATAAGGGAATTCACTACGAGATAAAGCATTTGACAAGATCAGTTTCATTATGGAAGCGTTTAGCAGCTTGTAGTATCAATATGAATGAACTCAATTCCACTATCTTTTCGGGCCACACTTAAGCTAACCTTTACTTTCTCCTGCAAAAACATAACTATCGAGATGGACGATATTTTTATCTGGCTACAACGTTTTAGACGTTGCAATTGTTTCGCATTCACCTAACTGCCTTTTGGGCCAACTTTTGGTCAGGCTAACGAAGCCCACCACGTAAAGTGTTTCAGGCGACATGCTCCATCCCACCAGTGAATTCAACCACAACTCGCCACATTCTACTGGCGTATAGCAATAACTTTAGACCATTCGGTATAGAGTAGACGGAAAAATCCAGCTCATTCAAAGGGCTCTTTAGTGCAGTATACGTATTATATATACATATATGCATATTACTGATGAGTAGCAAGGGATTTTGGTTTTCATGTCGATTGAACATCACCCACAGATGATCACAGCCGTTGCATTCCCATAGACTTTCCAGTCGGTCCCTTTCGAAAAGAAGCACCAGACTTAAGTTTTGCTCTCATTAGAGCATATATATGTACATATACAGTGATAGTTTACAGATGTTTCCCAACATATATATATATATATATATCACGGGTAACCAAAGACAGAAAGTTTGATGTATATTTTATATTGATATATATATATATATATGTATCGTTAAATGTAAAGGAAGAACACCGGGTGATGGATATTGCCTGTGATATTTCAAATTCACACTAGGATCCGTAGTTAAACAAAATCGTTACTCACAGGCGCGAGTGGTTGAGCGTTCACATACGACAATTCGGCCGTGCCCAAAGTGAGGCCAATGGTGTAGTGGTCAACGCGGTTGCCTCATGAAATCGTGTCCGGAGTCCTGATCGTGGCGGTGGCAAGGATATGCACTACTGACGAGCTCTAATGAGTGCGAAACCCGAGTCTAGTGATTCTTTTTGGAAGGGGTTGACTGGAAAATTTGTGGGAATGCCACAGCTGCGATCAATTGTGGGTGATGTTTAATCCATATGAAAATGATGATTGAAAAATTACACATTGGTTGCCAGCTCGTCAGCATGTCTATCGCTCGTCTTCGCAATATTTGTGTGACCAACTGGATATGTCGGGGTCTATGTGTCTGTTGACAGCATTGTGAGGGGAGATCGATTCATGTACTGATCATTTCTAATCCCCTTTTGGTAATCCGATCACCCTGACGTCCCCAGTTTTACATCGTGACCGGTGATTACGCAATGTTTGCCAAAGGTGTGGTTTCTGGTCCGCTCTTCCCAGTGTTAAGTGATGTCCGCGTGAAAGTATCTTCAACTGGTTACCAGTTTCGTCTACATAGGCTTGGTCATAGTCTCGGCAGGGAATAGACTAGAATACACTCGCTTGTTCATGCGCTTCAACTAGACCTTTGATTTATTTCGAAGGCTATTTGTTGGCCTGCAGGCCATTCTGGTCCCAGATTTTTCCATAATGCATTCAGTTGCCACCGAGATTCCGTTTACGTACGGCAACATGACGTGTAGTTAAGACCAACACTCGGTCGGTACACACAAGACATCTGCATATTAATTGTATGTAAGCTCGAGCATGCAGCTAAGTAATGATGGTCATATTGGACTAGGGTTTCGAAGACATCGTCTCGAAATGTGGTGATTCCTGGATCTCAACGGTACACCCCATGATTGTATATGCATGTCCGTTGTGCGTGAATGTTAAATGAATAATCGTTTACTTTTTTAGGTGAGGCAGTTAGATGAAGAAAGAATTGTTAGTTTACTGTTGTTACTTGAACAGCTATGAAGCCACTTAATGATCAGTTGTGATCAAGCACACAATTGCCGCATATGCACATTATCTGAGTTTTCGAAATCATTATATTGGGCCAACATGTATGTGTGCATAACGTGAGTGTGGTTGCGAAGATGATGGGGAAATTATTACTATATCACTGCCTCTGGTTTCATGAAAATCCTAGGTAAAAACGCTGGGTGATTATGAGCCCACAGATTTTATACAACGATGTTAGCTTTAGGTCCAAAATGTACGCATCGCATCAGCAACCATAGGTCAGATAATTACGATCAATCAACTGGCGAGAGGCTTCGGCTGTTGATCGATGTGACAGATTCAAATTTATTTCGGTCTGGATAGCGTTCGGTGTACGTATTCAGTATGGACGCTTCCAACAGACAACGCGTAACTCTTCGTGGAAAACAGAAGAGCATGGAGCATCATGCGATAATCGATCACCCAAATGTACCTGATTGTAACATGGCCGTCAGCCGACAAACTATGGTTGGTTCGGTGTCAACCGATGACGATATTCGTGAGGTGAGGTATTGTCCGAACAGTTGGACCCAGTTACTAATAAACCAGTCAGCACCGCATACCAAACCGTGTTCACGACTAAAGGAACGCTTATTTGATTTTAGAAACTCAATTCAATTCGAAGCCTTTCAATTGGTACACACACATCAGAGACCTCCACCACGCCTCTTTGGATTCCCGATGTGATGTCCGATCGAAGAAGTATACACTCCGAACCCAACCAAGATTGTGCTTCATTCGTGCGTGGGAGGAACATACACGATGTGTCATCCGCTTCTGTGTGCGATCATCATACCACAAAGTTCACTTCGGAGAGAGATGTGCTTCTGAAGAATATAACCCATTTACTGAATACTAATAGTGACGTGACCCAGGATCAAACACAAAGACTGAATATATTTGATAATCCCCTTCATCTCTCTAGCAAGTAAGTGATTTTTAAAGATGCAAGTTGTATGAACTAACATGATTAAGACACAAGTTTGTATGTGCATACATAACAGTATCGGTTGGGGAGACTAGTCGGTAAACAAGTTTCGTATGGGTCTAAAAATGACATCTGCAATTCCCGCCTTTCATTCGTGGGATTTTTAATTTGACTTGAGGAGCACTAGTGCAAACTTGTCAAAGCTTTCCGCTCTGGAAACATTTGTTAAAACATTATACTCTGACTGTTAGACCGGAACCAGTGACTACGACTAGAATATCAAACAAGACTCCACTTGTTTCACATACCTACTGACAAATGATCGTATAACCAAAAGAGATTGGACATACATCTTTTGATAAACACAGTTATATGATCGGCAATCGAGTGTTAAGCAATGGAAGAACATAAGCTGCATAATAGTAAGATGGGAACAGGTTACTGTATCAGATCAAGTAGCTTCTCTCTATTTCAATCGACTACACTAGGTTATGTTATCATCATCTTCACAGACAATAGTACACTAGTGCTTATACTGTCATTTTCTGCTCTGCAACCAGAAAAATATAAGCGTCTTGTTTACAAATGAACAGGAGCAAAAATGGGACATTTTCTAAAACAGTCTTTGTTTAGTAACTCGAGGTGACTGCACCTTGTAAATAAGCAACTAAGCTCGAAGTGAGAATAAGGTGACGTCTGCTTTCTTGCGACTTTCAAAGCTCCGCTTTGTTGATTACCCTAACTTCGTTCAACTAACGGCAACAATCACGCCACTGACCTCGATTAGCGACCGTCTCTTCTAACTTCCCTAACCACAGATTGTGCGAGTTGCGAATGCCCCAGTCTTCCGCTTTACGCCAGTCGGTTAGACGTTGGCAGAATGTTCGAATTGATAGGCGGCTACCTGAACCATATAGCGCATGATCCGACCACTATAAGTAACTCAGCATTAAAGAATGGGCAGACACACTTGCTTGATCTTCTCTGCCTAATATCCGCCTTTTGATTTTATCGTATGATGTATGAATGCAGGTGTACATTTAATGACCACATAGTATATGACCAGTTCGCGTACATAACTGCATTGTGAGAAATGAAGTGTTTCTGAACCTAGGTTATCTATGATGACAGAATGGTATCTCTGAATCCTAATGACCACGTATGGGAGAGCGTTGTAAGAGTTGTGTTTCACGATGGTCACTGACGATGGAGAACATAAATCATGTTTATATGCTCGATCATTGATGTATGCGTTGTACCGCACACACCACGCGGTATCAGTTGATATTCAATGACGAGGTTAGAAAGCAGATATCTGGCACTAAGAAAATCAGTGCTCATTGTCCATGTGTTTATGCTATTGAAGTAAAGTTTAACATGTGTAAATAGTTATTTGGCATAGATAATCATAATGGCCACTACAAACTTGCCTGACTCCTCTGTTTGTGACTCATAGAATTGGTAGCTAAAGAATTAACGGCTATCGAAAGAAATATTGTCATTTGACTGAGACAACTATGAAGCACATGTAGTCAGTAAATCAATGAGTTGAAACTTGATCGTAACTTTGTGTTATTCTCAATTCATTTATCAATAACAAGCTAAACACAATGCCTAAACTGTTTGATTTCATTCGTACTAAATTTGGTGCGAATATCTTACAAATGAGATGAAACCTTCAAATAAAGGATCCCATGAATGCAGGTCAACTTATGCATGCAACTCGGTTATTTGTTAACAAGGTGCAAACAACTTGTTGTTGTTGATCTCCGGTGTTTGAGTACATGCATAGGTTTCTTAGTGTTTTATATTATTTCTTTTTTTATCTTCACATTAATGCTTGCTTTTTAATTATTTCATGCGGTTGTATGAAAGTTAAGCATTTCAATCAGCCTTTGTGCTGCTGTTGGTGACACCGCAAAAACATACAACTGAATTCTTTATTACAACTAATACAGACAGTGTCAATAGGAGTTGAAAATCAGAATTGTTTGACAATTTCCGAAGAAACTGATTATCTGCATTGTTTTCGATGATGACGTTGTTGGTACTGATGCTCATCAGTAATACCACTGTCGAGAGAACGATAACTTCTGATACTTCCCGGTCGTTTATTCCGCGGAAGAGGGTTGACTTGAGGGACCCCACCCCGAGTCCCTGACTCAAAAGTCTGACCTGCGAAACAACAGGATATAGGGTTTCCTTGGGGGACCCCACCCGGAGCCAATGACTCAAGAGTCTGACTCACTTGGCAGTGAGGGGCTTGCCTAGCCCGAGGGCGCAGTGAATAAGGCGGTGATGTCTCATTCTGAGCACTGCTGCGCGCAGTGGATGTACTTAAAGCGACATCGGGCTTTTGCGAGATATCGGAAGTTTTTCGACCGTATTGGATAA